>PQWD01002801.1:0-100440 GCA_019425675.1 Leucinodes orbonalis | reverse complement strand
GTATAGAGCAGGTTCATTGTACGAATATGGAGGGATACACGAGGCGGGGACGACCCGAGAGGCTGGGTCCAAAGCAGGAAGAATAAAAGAGTTTGTATCAAAAATATTGATGGATGTGAATGAAGTTAGAGAAGTATGCCATGACTGCGAATAGTGACGCAACATCATCTCTGCCTGCCCCCTCTGGGGCCAAGGAGTGAGCTTTATTTTATTTATTTATTACTCTCAGGTATTGAGGATATCCCGAGAGATGTTTTAATTGTACATACATATATACCTGTAATATACATGTATATAGAGTTTTGATATAAATAAAATATTTAACTAGTTCTGGCATAACTGGTAGTTATGTCATGTTACAAATACACAAGTTAACCGACAGGCGTCGCGACAGGCGTTCGTGGATCGCCTAACGCAGGCGTGCGAGGCTGACTCGAAATTGGAGTACGTGCGCTCGCAAATGTTTCGATGATTTGTGAATTGCTCGCGTAAATCAGTTTTAGTTGAATATGAATTGTGTGGAAGACGAAAATTGGGGAATAATAGTTAATGCAAAGTGTTTATATTTGAGGCGAATATTTTAGACCTTAGCATTTGTCATAGATTGTCAACTATTTGGTTTTCTTTTTCGTAAAATGAGAACTGTAAAAATTACACTTTTTTAAAACATCTAAGATAAGGAAACTATATTTTTTTGTTATATTTCATGTCATTCATGCTAAGTTCAACAATTACATTTGACTATTCCTTATTGCACCAAGGTGGTGATCGTTTGTTAAAGTAACATAGTTAAAAGATGTATCAATCACGGTTGTGGTTTTGTTTCTGTTAGTACAGCCCATTCGTGCTGTAGCATGGCTCATTTACACTTGTAAAAGACTTGTGTAGTCGGCATTTAAATATGACATTAAGTACTACTTTTCTCTAAATATCCTCGTCGACGGCTGACGCTCATTTTTTTATAACATAGGGAGGCAAATGAGCATGTGGTTCACCTGATGGAAAGTGTTACCGCCGCCCATGGACATTTTCAACAGCTGAGGTCACAGGGATGCGTTGTCGACCCTTTATATAAGAATACGCTCTCTTTTTGAAGGACGCCAGGTCATATCGTTCCGGAAATGTTTCTGATGGTAACTGATTCCACAAATTATCGTACGCGACAGAAAATGTCGACCCAAATGAACTGTGAAAGACCTACAAGTATCCAGATGGTATGGGTGAAATCTAGAATACTGCCTCGAAGTTCGTAAGTAGAATTCAGTCGCAGAAACAAGCCCAAATAACTCGTCAGAATACTCCCCATGATATATGCGGTAGAGGATTCAAAGCGAAGCCACATCTCTACGCAAACCCAAAGGATCAAGCCGATCGGAAAGATCCTGATCATTAATAATTCTAGCCGCTCTTCTCTGAATGCGGTCAAGTTGAAGAAGCTGGTACTGGGTACCCATGAGAGCACTATTCTACATCTTTATCTCAAGTTTTTTCGGAAACATCAGATCCAAAAGACGTTTTCTATGTGAAGGCTCATTCAAGATGCGGTCTCTACTGCAGTAATTCTCACAAGTTGCACTATAAATAATAGTAAGAGCATACTATCATGTGCAATTCAATTTAAAGTTTGTAGATCAGCAATTGCAGTGCGGTTGAGTTACACGTTTGTCATGAACAGTTCGCGACAGCTGCGGAACGGCTATCGCTCGACCATGTAACCTAAGTACCCATCGTGTCACTAGTATAAAATACCTACATGCTTACCTACTACTTGTGCACATCCTTATCTATAGATGCTTGACACATGTGTATCTTATTATTTATTCAGTAATTAATTAACAGCTCAATTATATTGTGGAAGCAAATTAACTAAAAAAAGCAATTTTGGTGATCAAAAATTTTACGTTTGTGATAAAAACTGGCATATCGTCAATTAATGTGTTCTGGGATCTACGTATAGTTTTCACAAAAAGCTAATGATCATAAAAATAATTTGGAATAAGTGCATATAAGTGGCAATATTTTTTGCCCATCCTTGTATTCACGATAGCTTTTGCCCGCGGCTTCGCTCGCATTCAATTCGGGATAACACGGTACTACTTCATTTCAATTATAATTATTTGGATAATTAGATATATACATTTCATAAGAATCCTCCGCCCAACTCTAATTCCTATATCTTCATAAGATATTCATTGTAGTTGAAAGATATAAAGGGCAATTAGGTTTAAAATGAAATACTTGTGACAAATAAAGTATTTATTTGGATAACGATTTTTATCATATTTATGAAAATACCTTCACAAATGATGCATTACCTTAGAATTTTTTTTTAGCAAAAAATATGTTATAGGGAGCTAACCTTAAAAGATAGACGTATGCTGTCGCTGACTTTTTTGTAGACCTTTAAAAGGAGAACAATACTCTCATATATGACTGTTGTGAAACTTTAACCGTTTACTCAGCGTACGCAGCGGAAGCTCCAAGTATGAAATAATACCCCGATTTATAAACATTCTTCATTGCTGCTTCGCTTCAATTGCTCGTAGCGTGATGATATATAGCCTATAGCCTTCCTCGATAAATAAGCTATCTAACACTGATAGAATTTTTCAAATCGAACCAGTAGTTCCTGAGATTAGCATGTTCAAACAAACAAAAAAACTCTTCAGCTTTATATATTAGTATAGATTTATAAACATAAATGTTGTTAACTGCTAAACAATACTTTTACAACGATTTATTTTAACAATGTAAATTATAGTTCTCAGTTAGATTAGATATTCTTAGAGATTAACGGAATTGGCAATTTAAACTTTGTTAAAACAGTTTCGAGGTCTGGATTTATAGGCGCTTAGAGAAATGCAGACTGCATCGTGGTTCTATTGCGAAGGTAATGGATACTGGATAAGGCCAAGTTAATCCAGGCACTGATGCTATGGACGAATAAAAGATAAATCAAAATGGCCGGGAAATTGGATGGAACGCCGGGAGTTGGCACCGGCAAGACTTATGCACGCTCATTTTAAATTTTTCCATGAAAGTTATAAACCTGAAATATGTATAACGAGTATGGAATGAAAGCGTCGAAAGTCCGAGAATCAGAAATTTGTGGCCCTTTGGTCGAATTCGATTCTTTTGCCGATTACTATTTGAGTAGAGATCATAAAGTTATATGATTAAACAACAATATTTGAGAGTTTCACAGCAGTTTTATATTTGTTAATATTTTTAGCTGAAGTGATGGAAATAAAAAAAAAATCGTCAAAATGTTGCGAATACATGCCTCCCAATAATTTTAAAGGAGTTATCTAAAGGCTTTTTAAAGAAGAAAGCCAGGCGACTGAAACTTTTCGCTCGTGCCTATATCCAGTCGAAGTTGGATTTTGTTATCGTTTGTTGAGAACCTAAATCGTGATCCTGTGGAGTATCAAGATATTACATTGAAAGTTAAAACTATTGTTTATCTTAATATACGCATTTAGAATATATGGTCAACTCATAAATACAAAGTTATTAAACACTAGGTGATCCGCCGAACTTTGTAAACACAATTTTATGTTGAAAAACCGTTTTATGCTGTGTGTGAAAGAAGCAGTAGAACATTTGTTAGATGAACAACTTAACATCATTTGTCTTATTTACACACTTTTATTAGGAGACTGAACATCTGCTTTAAAACATGTTTATTATTCTATGTACATAAAACATGTACATACTCAAAATAACAAACAAATTAAAGGAAAAAAACATATCATTTCTAAGGTTATGCGCGTATATACATTTTGGCGATTTGTTTTTATTAATAAATATTGAGTGAGTAATTCAAATCTTTCGGTTCTAGACATAACATCTTAACTTTAAATATCATATGTATTTTTAAATATAATGCGCGCTCTATTTTAAGATATATATGTAGATTGTTGCCTAAAATCCAATCAGTTTGAAGGCAAGTCGTTGGTTGTTGAGCACCTCTGGCGCGATCCTGCGGTAAGTAATCACGTAACACACGTGCACTAAATTCAAAGGATCGTGGCCAAAGATAAGAAAATTACGAGCCCCGAGGGGCGAAGGCGACTTTATTTTCAGTTGGAGACGGCGCTGGATGGCTTCGGTTAAGATTTTTGGAGATTCCTTAACATTTAAACTTTTGTATCATGCAGCTGTGTAATAGTCACGCCTAGGAATATATTTTTCATGATTGTAAAATTTCTTTCCTTTAATGAAGATTTGTTTTGAGTCTTTGCGGTCGCATAAATGTCTGACCTGACCTGAGTGACGATTTTATTCAATCAAATCCCATATTTATTTTCTCATTCAGCAGAATAATGGAATTCACATTTACCTTTTAAAAAATCACCAATATCTTGCTATATAATAAACTGAGTTTAAGTCAATCGCCAAGATACTATAGGCTGGAACAGCTAAAGGTCTGAAACTTACCGATGACGAGTGTCGTGGAAGCCTGGTGCAGAGCCGTACAGGCTAAAATTATGATAACATTGGTCAAGTGTGAATACCTTAACACGTAATTTTTACGAATGTTTTACTAGCATCGGCTGTCGCCCGACAAATGATAGGCGTCGTAAACATGTAAAAGCTAACCATAAAGGCGCATTACGCGGCGGTAATGCCGTACATTTCACAAATCATAATTTTGTTAGGGCGCAAATATGAGCCAATCGCTCGTGGGGTTACGAGCGGTCATTTATTTTTTTTGATATTTGATTATGATGTTATGTAATTATATTCAAAAATATAGGGTGAATTATAATTATAAACAAATATATTGTATTGAATGGGAGCGTCAGATTTCGTACTAAAGTTAATAAATAGGTCAGTTAGGTTTCCAATACTCATGACTAAAATGAAAATTTAAGGGCTACTGTATCATTCCTCCCGAAACTCGACATTTTTTTACATGATGACTAGAGTAACCATTCGCAAATTGATTTCAATAAAAAATAGTAATGTTTACTTTATATTGTATAGTACGCTGGGAAAGCCCTAATTGAGTATCTTTGGTTGTCTTCTGAATAAAATTACCCATCTACCGCGAAGAGCTTATCCGCTGTCCTGTTAACCAAAGTCCCCTCTCACCGTCCGCTGCAGAATTTCCACGCTTAAGTGAGCACTGCTTTTGAGTACTTTTATACTTTATAAGTTTTATGATGAATTTTTATGAGCTTTATTTATTTTGAGTGCTCGATGTTGACTTCCAATGAGATGATATATTTATTCCTAAATTTAGTCATCCATTTTTGGCAGTCAAGATTATATTCAGAAGTCACTCTTTTTATAAGTACAGAAAAATAACAATAAACCATTGCCTTCAAAATTAAGCCTTTCCGTTAAGTTAAGATTGCTACTTGATCCAGTAATCGTGGGCTTGAATCCGACAACTAGTTCAGGATAGTACGGGTCAGTTTTTTTATTTTGGCTGTGTTGGTGGTTGGTGGTGTTGGTCATTAATTCATAATTAAGTTTATCATATAACTTAGAAACACGGGTACCAGGGAACATCATCACGACAAGTGCTTTTTATTAATTTCGCTTACCTGTATTCCTAGATTACAACTACAAAGAGGTTGTATTATCCTCAGAACATACAAATCCAAACTAAACTATTACTAATATCTATAAACGAGCAGGCATGCCTGCAGGTTTGCTCTAGAGGACCAAAAAATAACATATCCAAGCTTTGCATCGAATATTGCGGTACACAGAAATTAACCACGAGATTTTCGTACAATAACAGTTAACTGGCTATGTTACGCTCCAAAATTACAAATCCAAAGCCATCGATCCTTGGTGTACATTTTGTATTCGTAGATTTTAAGCTCTAAAAGGTATTTTGCAATATCAAAGTAAGTAAATAAAAGTCAGGATGTAATAGAAGATAAAAAGTAGGCAATAGGTATAAAATGAACAACATCGTAATTCATAGATCCTACATACATATTTATTTTTAGTCCAATATATTTATTTTTAGTTCAACATATTTATTTTTGGTCCAACATATCTATTTTTAGTCTAACATATTTATTTTTAGTCCAACACATTTATTTTTAGTCCAACATATTTATTTTTAGTTTCCAATATGTTTGCTTTTTGAATCCGCATTTTACTATATACGTGGATATTTTGTTTATATCACAATGTAGAAAATTAAAAAAAAAAATCAAATTAAAGCCCAACAAAAAGCACTTATGAACGTCAAAAAATATACAAAAATATAATAAAAAACAATTAAATATACTAAACTAAACCGCAATATTTGAGCTTGTTGAGCCGCAATAGTCCTATATCAATCTCGAAAATCTTACATGCATCAGTACATTGTGCCATAATGCCTTCAAAATTTTCTATGTTAATCATTGCCCATAGATCGAAGGAACGATTGTGAAAGTTTGATAAGAGAGCAAGGGTAAGTAGAATCTAATATGCGAAATATATAAGAACCTTTTCAAGAAACCTGCAAGTGGGTTCCAGTAATATATTCATACTAAGCACACATGTACTAATTAAGCAGCATCGCTGCCTAAATTTGTAAGCACTCGCTTTCACAATGAGCATACCACTAATGCTTTAAGGGTCACAACTTGTACTTGCAGAAAGCGAAACTGCAGAATTGGCTTACGGATACCTAGACCCGATATCTAATTTACAGGTGCACTCCTGCGGGGTCGCTCGTTGCGGTTAATTTCAACAGTTGAAATGTTACTACCAAAGCTACTACTTACCTGAAGTGAAGTAAATTTTAATTGGAATCCAATTTAAGTCTCAATCTTAAAGTTAATGCAGTTTTATTTAATATGCAAATAATTTCTTATCTATTTTATTTATTATGTAACTATAAAAGATTATAGTTCTTCAATACCCATTTCGTTTTAATCAAAGAAGTAGGTATCTTTAGTTAAACATGTTATTATATACCTAAATTTGTTTACAGTGTGATATATTTACCGGTTCCACAGATAATTGTAGCCGTTATTACCAATAGTTTTTCTCTCCAAGTGGGTACAAACTTAGTTTACCCGTTTAAGTTTGGTCTTGCTAAAAACATTGTTAACTTTTAACCTAAGGATTTAAGTTGGAGTAGCCCAAAAATTTATCTTTTTTCCACCGATACTTTTGAATAAGAAAAATAAAAATCTGTTCGCTGGTCGACCATTTGTAAGGTGATGCAGCCTTTTTTGGGATGATTCATTACTTTTAGTTGGTTTACTATTGGCACTCACAAGTCATTGTTTTCAGTTTGTGAATTAAATATTTTCCATCGATCGCCGTTGAAACTGGTGGATTCATTAATAACGCAAATTCTGTAGTGTAAGACGCAGTAGACTAACCTGACGACTGACGAATGAAACGAAGTTGTTACAACATGGGTAAGACAGTCAACTTACAAAAGAATGTAATAAAATGAAGAAATATTTAAGATCCGTTATTAAAAAAGGAAATGATAGCAATTACTAAATACTACAAACACAGCAAAGTGGTGAATAGCCCTCAGCGGGCTCACATATTGCAAATTATTGCCGAGTTTGTTATAAATCAGAAAAATAGACACAGTAACCTCTTCTAGATCGAGAACAGATCCAAAACTGATTCAGAAACTAATTGCGCCAGAGATCGTCAACTTGTATATACGATTATTTCTAGAAATATTTTGAAAAGTTAAGTTCACGAAACAAGCCTTCGGGATCCGCTCTCGAGCCGCGACGGCTTAACGAGGTTGTTACGGAGTCGGGCTGCCTGTTTACGGTAATGAGCCGATTGGATAAGCGCTCCTCTATGCAAGTTTGGCGGCTAGAAAACGCTCGTAATGCCGTACTGGAATTGCTTAGGAATGGAATAGTATTTAATAGTGCTGGTGACCTAAAATTTGGTTCAACGTTGGGCGTGTAAGGATCCCACCTTACGACTTTTGAGATCCAAGCCGATATTACTTACTACTGGCGTAACCTCAAGTTAACCTCAACTCATGGTGATGTATCTTTCTAAATAACGTAAGAGGTTCTGGCGAACTGTCAACTCACATGTGGGTCACTTCTTACCCGAAACTTCTTAATAGTGAAAATCATTGAGGGAGAAATTATTCAGAAGTGGACATCATGACTGTAATGATAATAGACAATTAAAAGGTAAGATAATACGTACAACGTGAACTCAATACATTCAATATCATGAAGCTGATGCGTCATCATGACGTGAATCAAAAATTTTTTTTGAAATATGTAATTTATATGTATATTTATGGATTTATTTATGAAGTGAAATTGAAAAAAGATTATAGCCGTATTTATTTAAAACTATGTACCTTACGGCAAGCACTCTATTGACAATAATAGTTGAGTAACTTAGTTTTTTCACGGCACTACTTTTGAATAGTCCATTTACATTACACAGTTTCAATTAACATTTAAAAAGACCCGCCAAGCAGTAAATAAAATGAAATTAACTCTCAAACTCCGGAGGATTCTGAGATGTTGTACGTAATTGAAGGCCAGCGCGAAATAATATTTTTAAATCGCTGCAAATTACTTTTTTAATGCGACCTGCGATGAGCGGAAATAACATTGAGGGAAAAACTCCCCATTCACGGATACTCCACTTTAATTATCTCTCGAATCTTAAGTCAAAATGGACTCGCTATAAAACAGAGCACTCCATAAAATTATTCTTTATGACGGACTCGGTATTGCCAAATGGCTTATCTTTTACGGAACATTTCTGCTTACTCATGTTGTGAAAATCTCGTCTTATAGAGAGGTCATGACATTTTTTTTAACTTTGTCAGTAGTAAGGCAATCTATGTATTCACTTAATTTATTCTTGGCAAGGTTACAAGCAACAAAGTGGCTGTTCATAGTATGGTAGGACACCAGTAGTACGTCAATAGGTGACTAATAGTATGTGTCTGCGTCATTTCATACCTCTCGATATTAAAAGTTGTAGTCAGAGCATTTAACAAATGTTCATATATGTATTTATCATCTAATAAAACAATGGCTCCGACTTATTCAATGTGTGTTATCTTACCTACAGCCAATGCTTTGTCAAATACCGCCATTTAAGTTAAGAATCAAAAACATTGTGATCCCAATGTATATCTAAACAGAATGTTTCGCAGTTATAATTAACTGACTAATTCCTATACAGCACCTGTACTGGAAAATAAAAATGCTGTCTTTCCCCAGTATTGTGAAATAATTTGTTGTATTTTAATTATATTTTTATTATTTTATCGTATTATTACACTTACTTTAATTGTTATCAATGTATGCCGTTATCACCAATAAGTGAGTTGAGAGTGATGCTCTTTGTTTACAGTGTTGAAGATGTCCCATTATGAGACTTTGTATTTTTTATTTCATCCGGAATACCAATAGTTATTGTGGTGATGGCGATGAAGATAGAAATTAGGTACAATAATGGTTTATGTAATTGATCACACAATAAGGAATGTTAGTTCTCTAGTTTGTTTATTATATTCTTATTTTAAATTCATTGATTTCACAAGGTACTCGTAAACCAAGATGTAAGCAAGCGACGATACTGACACCGGGTAAATTTTACTTTTGCACTCAGCAAGAAAAGCTATGATCAGGTCAAATTAATGGACAAGTAGACCAACCCTACTGTTAGAGTTCACAGACTACTTTTGATATAATTAACAGGTATATTTTGGTAGCCAATATAAAAAAAATGAAGAAATGCTTAACATACGCTTAATAATTTATTCTTAATATTGTTATGCTGCACATTTTTACTATTCACCGCCAAGTTGCGGAAAAGCTAGTATAGATATAGTACATGAAACATATTATAAATATATAAATAATATAAATATCCACTGACATTCACACAGCGCCGTACTAAACAACGGATAAATATACTTATATACATTTTTTTTGTAAATATATACATATTATACATATAACACCTAGACCATTACAAACAGACATGTTCATGCACACAAATGTTTGTACTGCCCGGGGATCGACCCCGGAACCCTTGGTGTTGCAGCCGACCTCTCAACCGCAACACCAAATGAGTCGTCAATCGTTCTGTAATACTTTATTGAATAATCGGCAAACTTATTGATTTGTCAGCGGATTTTTCTATGATTAAATAACGCTGTCGCAGTGAACGCGCTGGCTGCAATCTTGATATATTGCTGGCGGCGTGATACTGGGCAAAGTAAATTGTTCAATGCTCGGTAGTTAGGACCGAACGCTGCTCGTAAATCCAAACGGGATTCTCTATATCAATCGCGCGTCGATTAGTTCGTTAGCCTTCATAGTTAATTTAAAAAAAACGTGGCATTTTGATCGTTGAAAGTTTACGAAAAAGGACAACTAATTCATGAATAGTTTCCCAAGCAAATTGCAAATATAAATTTAAGCAGCTATACCAGATGATTTTTTTTTAATTTCAGTTCCAGTTTAATATATCCCAGCCAATATCATTACGGTAAGCTTTCTTATATTGTATCCTATGAAACCATGAACATTGCCGACCTATTACTAATAATCCAAATCATTGAGGGAATCCAAGACCAATTAGGCACTGAGAGGTTGATATGAAAATTAATCCTAATATAATATGTTATTGTGTAGAATTTTTATAATTATAACGTTTTTGTTAACTGCAGAGAAATATGTTCTTGATGTTTTTTTTTATTTTATAAATTGTAAGCTAATACATCTGAGGGTTTTTAAATCCCAATTGTATTTAGCAAACAATTTGATTGCATTTTCTTTAAGGAGTCAGCTTTTAAATTGAATAGAAAAAATCCATTTTAAAAATGTATTACTAAGTTCGCTTTGCTGAAAAAAAAGTTTATAGTAGAAAATTATTTAAACCTACTAGCTATGGTATAATATGTATGTTCTTTATCCAGCCAATACAGTAAGTCTTTACGAGTAAAAACGATTAGTGCATCCACTAAGCGTATGTTTGATAGTTGAGCTCAGCCCAAACTCATTAAAGTAGGACATTGAGCAGTATTAATAGCTGCACGAAATTCTATACAACTTACACGATCCAGCCGTGGCTCCATAAATTCCATTGTAGTCCAGCGGCTGCAGTGAAATATCACCGCAAAAAGAAGCAAGCACTAAAACGAGTTGCGCGGGCAAAAGGAGTGAATCTACGGCAGCTGTAATGTGCTTTTTGGTAAGAATCGCCGTACTTACTTAGAGGTTTACAAGAATTCTTGTTCTATTGTTTGTTTCGCATTTGTAAGATGAACAAATGAGATCGCGTAGATTTTAAATAACAAGTTGGTATAAACTTATTTCCGTCAACAGTGCTCTGCGCCTGTCACCCAAGTCGACAGATGTTATAAATTTTACTGGCTACATAAATCGCCCTCATCCCGAAACACAGAAGTGCAAAAAGTTGTACAAGTTGATATCTGACTCTGCGGTGGTACGTAATTAGACGGTTTTATCCAAGTTCAGTACAGATCACCATCTAGCGTAACAAACAATTGATAAATATGCTGTTATTATAAAATAATTGACAATCGCACGTCAGTCAGTACCGCCCAATTTATCCCACAACAAGCTGATGCAGTTCAAACGGTTGCAGATTCGAATGCAATGTTGACGTGCTGCAACTAGTCAATGTTGATATGTACCGCGCGGACGTATTTGAATATGCGGGGCAGTGAGCTAGCGGACTATGCACAAAATTCCAAATTATATAGAGGCGTACGACTACGAGCATTCAGTATGTAGATTGCAACGTGAAAGAAAAGTTTATCTAAGTTCGGGATACGCTGTCTTTTTATCAAACAGACGAGTATGAGGTCCATCCAATAGTCTCAGGGGGGGGGGTCTCAGGCTATTGTATAGGTTTGTCATTTCGATCTGAAGATCTTTTGTGACTCACTCTATTTGTGCAGGCACATGCACAGAAATAGAGAGATTTAAAATCATTTGTACATAAGAGGGATACAAAATTGGGTGTTTCTGTTATCATCATCATTTATCATTCACCAAACTCTTTATTCATTTTCGAAAGAGGATTTTTGCAGCTTGTACTCACCGGCTAGCTTTTACAAGTGCCTAAGCTTTTCTGAGCGACGTAAGTCTTAACATAATAATCCTACCGCCGACCGATAGCCGTTACACGTTATCGGGCTAACCTAAAAAAAGCTTAATAAGCCAAGAGACATCGCCAGTGCTTTGGTTGCAAGTCTTTGTCATAGCGATCACGATCTGCATTTGCTCCCGGCAATTGGCGCTCGCGTCGATAATTTCCATAGGGTCACAGACCGCCGGGACGCAAGCATTGTGTACCAAAACGTTTTGAATACAAAGTTGAGGGATAATATACTTAAAACAATCTGGCGGCATCGTGCTGGTTCTCCGCATATGGTTATGTGTAGTAATATTATTATTATTTTAGGAAGAATAACAGTTTAATTATCAAATAACTAAAATTTAAATACAAAGCTATTAATAAGTCTCGACGTGTATACTCGACACACATTCAAAAGGAAGCGGTAAGTGTATAACACAGAATGAGATGAGATGAGAATACTGACTACAAATTCCTGAATTTTTTGTCAATTTTCTATTTTAAATAAATCTGCAAGTTGCCGTTTGAGCGATGTTACGCTGGTGACTGGTGGTTATGTCAATTATCTTAGCGCTGGGATCACAAATAACTTTTGGGCTTTATTTTTACAAAGAAACCATTTTATTCGAAAGGATAACATGAAAAGCGTATTATGGTCATCCATGACATGATCCCAAATTAAATCGGCAAACATGGCCGGGGCTGTAACGGGTGTGCTTAATGGCCCGCCCGGGAGCCGAATCCGCGACAGAGGCGGGGACAAACAGCATCGGCTCGGTCCCGATTTATAGGGGCCTTGGCCGCCCGTGAAAAAATTACACGATCCAATGCTTAGATACTTCAAACGGTTTGTTAGTCCGTGTCTTTTTAGATTTAGTGCTAGTTTAGTTCTGAGTTATACGTAAGCCGTTTTTCGTTTGGTATTTATTTTTTAAAGTACGAAGTAATCATCGAAAGGTTTAATATACGCTGCGTAGTTATGTGATATACGCTGCGTTTCTTACACGCCATGTGATTTACGCACTTCATTTCATATCAGGTAAAATTAACTATTGTTTTACGCAGTTGACGCAGCGGCAAGCTCAGCGTGAGACTTAATACGTCAAACGCACATTTTATATGTGTAAACGATGGTTTGTAAATTATATTACCTTATATGAATTAATGTGCGTTGATCGCATTGCGAATAATTTAGCGTTGAACGCATTACACAAGCGCGGACTTAATAAAGATTAAATGTGTCTACTTGAACAAAACAACTTACATGGATTTTAAAACTAGAGTATATTTAAATGTCGACAGAAAGTCATTCGCGGCTCGAAGTCGTTGGATTTTTTCTAAGCATCGTTGAATAAACGTGCGCCCGCCATGGCACAAAAGTTTCACAACAAACAACGAGGCGCTGAAACAGTTTCAGTGTTTACAAAAACCTATTCCCTGAGTAGGCTTCTAACTCGGACGGTGTTCTTCTGTAGGGTCCGTGATACACTCTTTTAAAAGCTCAGTGATTAATTATTAAGTTCACGAACAAGTACCTATGTTACCTATAATAAATACTTGCGAGATACTTTTATATTATAATAATTATGAGTCAACTTTCATTTATTCAGACCTATTGATAGTGCGTGGTATCCGCAACTCATATGTACCTTTCACAGCTACATTAAATCAAAACTGTTATAGCGGAAAAACATGTATATAATGATGGGGTTGACGTTCACAGTAAACTGACAAAGTTTGTGTAACATCTTTTGTGTTAGCACTGTGCCTGCTTTTATTATTTCTGTCGTCGCTTTTATTACAGCTGTTCCGAACGAAACACAGGCGAAGTCTGAAATACGTAAGATAACTGTGACGTATCTCCTGAGATGTATTAGCAGTAAAAGATCCAGAAGTCACTAAGCTTATACTCACACTGCAATGTCTTTTCGAAATTACTAGAATACTCAAGTTCCAATTTAAATAATGAACATGGAAAACTATAACCAGTGGACTGTGATGATGAATCATAAATAAATAATAATAATATCCACTGACATTTACACAGCGCCGTCCAGTCAGTAAGGCACGAGTAAGGCGCAGTTATTTTGATGTAATTAATTGTACGTCCTTAATTGCACAGTTCTTGTAAGGAATCATTGATAAATTGTTGAAATAACACTATTTTATTTATTATCTATATCTATCTATTCCTTTACTAGCTACTGTTGGCAACATCAAATGGTAAATTATCATTTTTATTGCTCATGGCAACCTTCTCTTCCTCTGGCAAAAATACTGGTACGGAATGTTCTGTGTGCGAAATTAAATATTTATTACATAACAGCGCCTATTATTAAATATACACGGCAGATTACATATTACGTCGTCAACATATACATATATGCTGGCAATAAAAGTTTCTAAAGAAATTTATATAAGCACAGATTAAATAATATTAATATAGGCACCCTACAGTTTTTTTTTCACTGAGAGCCTAACAATGCTTCGCTATACAACAGCCTTCCAACTTGAAGTAGTAAAATAAAACCGTATGTCGAACGACTGTGGAAGATTAAACTTGCTGTATTTCACGCTGCAAGCATTGTACGACTATTTATGAAGAAACTAAAAAAAGGTTTTATTTTTTCACTGCTGGTTCTGTTACATATATTTTCTTGGAGAGTTTAGATATTCGCTGACAAGCTTAAATTGACAACTGATTTGTTTTGTCATCTGCTTTTTATCTAAGGACCTTATATAAATTTCTAATAAAGTAGGAACTTCAGAAAAGATGTTATTTTTAACATTTAGCTATAATTCCATTCATTCACCTTTACTATTAAAGTCTTACATACGCTAGATCACTCCTGTGACATTCGCGTAGCGTGCTTCAGGCACCACTGGTCGTGAAATAAACCTTCTGTATTTAAATGAAACGACACGGTCAGGAAATTTTAGTTTTTTTTTCACTCTCGATTATTTATAGCAGACCTGGCGCCCGGAATTAAATGAGTGCAACTACGCTATTAAACTTTTTCCGTTTCTATGGCTGGATTAATGTGACGTTTCTAAATGCGGGTTACTAAATGTGGCATTTTATATTTAATTATCACTATGTATGGGAAACTAATTTGGAGATTAGATTTTTGCTTTACTAAATTGATTTATAATCAATCACTGCCTTATCCAAGTTCGCAGGCTGCGAGGTTCGTGGTTCGGCAGTTAAGCTATGTGGTTTATAGTTGTTTTAAGCACTAAAACAAAATTTTGGACGTTTTGTCCCTTCATAATATAAACATCAAATAAAATTAGTAATTTGAGGCATTGGTTGACTCACTGACTCTGTGTTGGGTAATTATCTATAATAGAAAAAATATTTAATAATTTCTATGGCATTATGCTTCCTGGTTAAATGGGGTTTTGTGTATGCATAAACAACAATATTTTTTCATTTTTTAAGAAAATGAACATTTGACAAGAATAGTTACTTAAAGCTCCTCCAGTATATTTCCTAGTTAACGCAGCTTGAGAGTCACTTACACAATTTGTGGAGCGTCTCACAGACAGCGAAGGGTCCGCCGGAACGGTTTAATATTTTCAGTGTCCCGAATTGTCGACATACAACTGAAACAAATTAAACTTCATTAAAATGGTGTACTCGTTCAAATATTTCAGGACGCTTACGACTGTAAAAAAAATACTGTCTTGAGCTTTGCGATTTGCACATATTAAAAATAATAATTACCACAGCAACTAAAGTTCGAATA
This sequence comes from Leucinodes orbonalis, assembly GCA_019425675.1. Lineage (NCBI taxonomy): Eukaryota > Metazoa > Arthropoda > Insecta > Lepidoptera > Crambidae > Leucinodes > Leucinodes orbonalis. The sequence continues at coordinate 84,601 of PQWD01002801.1, read as the reverse complement.
TTGGCAAGAAAAATACGAATTATTAAGTGACTTCATTGCAAAATTATATTAGTCCAGATAAAATAAATGATTCAGCTGAAACTGCAAAACATTTTAGTAAAAATCAGTTTTTTTTTTCTTCGTATGTTGCATTTGGCCTGTTTCTCAAATACCGCGTCGTTTCATTAAAGGTATTGATGATTATTGTTGTTTAAGTACACGCACTTTTGGATGTGTTTCACTCTTAATCTTTTGATTGATAGGAATATTCGCTTTGTTCATTAGCTTACACTGTGGTTCTGTCTAATGATAAAATCCTTTATGCGTCGTTGGCGAGGTACCTGTTTCGGTATTGTGATTCCCTATTTAGGGAAATCTTTCTATAGCATAGATTGGTAAATATTTTTACGATTTACGGTTTGACGGTTGAGTATAGTATAATGTTAAGACAGTGACTCTAAGAAAACGATGTACCTTATTTTGTCAACAATTGCCAAGCAATACATTCAAAAATGTGAAACCTGTTGTATATATTGCTACGCAGTATAAACATGTTATTTGAAACTCTTCCCTAAATATAATACTTATACAAGTTATTACGAAGTCATGATATTGATGTATTCTATCAAATGATTCCTATACCCATGGCAATAAAATATTTCAATAAACTGCCTGATGAGTTTAAAAGCTTGCACTTCGTCTTTTTAAAAGAATTTAAATGCTGGCTTCTTGACAATTGTTTTTATAGCCTGATGGAATATTTAATCGGCCAGCCTTTTGACATTTTATTAGTGTATTCTTATTTATATTTGACATTTTCATTCCATTTATGTCAGATTCCGGTCCTCCGTTTTCTCATCCACCCTCCACCAGCGACCTTTCGCAAGTCGTCGGTCCATTCGGGCGGAGGGGCGTCCTACGCTACGCTTGCGAGACGCGGTCTCATCAGACACGTATTGAACATATTATATAATTTAAGTATGAATATTGTAATTATTAATGTAAATAAATATTTGCGGTGTGCCACAGTACCCGGATAACGACATTGTGACCTTATGTAACTTATACTTACTACCTGTACAAATTTACATTCGTTATGCAATAAATGATTGATTTGATTTGATGACATATTCTTTTCCATTATTTGTGTTGTACACGGTCAACAAGCTTTATACTGCACAAAGGAGATCTAATTGCATGACTTTAATTTGCTGTGGCATGAGGGCTGAAGATGGCAGATGCAGATATTTTATTATCTGCATCGTCGATATTGGTCGTCCATAATACTTGAGTCAATAATTGAGGTCGCAAAGAGCTAACTTCGTGCTAAAAATTAATATGGAAGTAAAATGAACATAAAGTGATAGATTTGTTTAATTTTCCGTATCTTAAACAGCATTAAATTATGAATTAAATCATCAAAACAATATATATATAATATATATATTATATATTATTAATTATAATCTAATGTAAATATAATATATATTACTAAAAATTTTCGAAACATTTCTAATAGTGAATTTTGTTGCTGAAAGTAAACACACGAATTGTATTTGAACAAAACATATGCAACAACCCAAAATGTGGTGTCGGTAATCTCAATGTCTTTCTCAAAGGGTCAAGTGCCCTTTAGGGCAATACAAGATGTCAGTGACCGTCGGGAAAGAACTAAAGTGACGGGAGCACTTCGTATGGGGTAGTGATATTATGCGTTCCAACATCTCGTAAAATGTAGATGAGAATATTTTATGTAAAAAATTTCGTAATAACAACTTAGACGTGGAAATCCCTGATTAGAATACCTTTTTCACTACCTCTAGTTTTCCCGCAGGTTCTGTAAGGGGCGACTTAATTTAGTGGAACTATGCTTTTCACTTTTTTCCGTTTCATATGCTGGATTAGTATCACGTTTCTGAATGCGGGTTACTGAATGTGCCATTAAATTTAATTATTACTATATATTAGAGCCTGTATTTAGAGATAGTTTGGAATTATTTATTTAGTTGATTCGGACCAATCACACCTTCATCCAAGTTAGAGGTTCGAAGTTCGTTGCTCGGTAGCATGCGCTATGGGTGGTTGTAGTTGACTTATGAACTAAGAAATAATTATTTCATTTTGCATCCACGCAACATGAAGAGCTTATGATAAAATTTTATAATTGAACATTTGTTGACTCACTAGAGTCAGTGTGTGTTTCTGACACTGTTTTATAATAGGAGTAATAAAGTTTGTGATTGGTTGGTTTGCAGTTATGATAATATTATCTATCTATGATAATGATGGGATAAACCCAGATGCGAATAAATTTTACCTACCTCTAGTTTTTTCGCAGGTACTGTTAGGGGCAACATATGGACTTAGAACTTTAAGAAGAATATTGTGAAGTATATACGAGTATAGACTAAGGTAAGACTTTGTATGATGAAATGAAAAGTGTTTATTCAGTTTTAGGTCCTATAGAACACTATGAATGTCAATGAAGCTACACTGGTTCGGGATGGTAGTTTTCACTGAGAGTAACCAGCAAGAAACTCAGGTAGTTACTCTTTTCAAAAAAATTGTGTTGATACAGATTCATTTGTATCAAAATTTATATAAGCAAATTATATTTCAATTTTAATCGTATTATGTATTGGTAAAATATAAAATCCTACAAAAGTACTTTAAGCAGTTAAGTATTATATAAATTTAAATAGATAACAAAAAAAAACAAAAGTAGTGCAGGCGTGGAAATCAACATGTACATGAGTTTTATCATTTATATAATTTCAATCTATAGTAACTTTTTTTATTAAATAGTCTTTACATGAGACTTAACTAATGCAGGGCTAAATCAATTAATATTGTGGTAGCTTATTAAATATTTTAATGCTTATCCAAAATTGAGTTCAACTATGCAATTAAGATTTGGAACGGCAAGTTTGTGTTGAATTCCCAATGCTCTGTACAGATCACTATTTAGTTTTCGTAGTACATGCTTACAAGTAGGCATGTAATGCATAAAGATTAAACGTTTGCGTCAACATTAAATTCTTAAGGTTGTCCTCAGTGCGTAAATTATGACAGCTTTTGCTTTTAATTAAAACTATAACACATTTAAAAAATCAAAGTATCTTTATGTATAGATGAACACGGGATCTCTTTGCAATTATACATAATTCTAAGCTATAAATAAGTATCTAACCGATTTCGAGTTTCACGTTCAATACAAGTACCTAAACAACTGAAGTCATTAGAAACTAATCCTTTGCCAAACCACGAAACGTTTAACCTTGACCTATTGTTTTTCATCTGATTCTTACAACTAGCAAGTAATCGTACAACCATAAAATGCATGTCAGCTAGTCAGAGACAGTTTAAAACCTTTACGAGACACTTCAGGAGTGGCGAGGAGCCAATTATGTTTTTGTCAGTAATGATAAACTGTGTCTGCTGCCTGAAGGCTCCTAATTTGGTTTCGCTGGTGGCGTATGTTCATATTTATGGCACCGTTCGCTATTATTAATCGAGAATTATAGTAACAGATACAAGTATAAACACGTTAGTAATGTTTGTGAATTATCATTTTCAGCTCATTAATGTCCCACGAGGGGCAGAGCCTACCCGTATAGGGTGATTAGGCTTAGTCGTCCACGCGGGCCAGTGCGAATTGGACGACTTCACACACAACCTTTGAATCTCTTTGCAGGCTTGCATGAAGGTTTCCTCACGATGTTTTCCTTTACCGTAAGAGCGTCGATAACGTACGTAAATTTCGAAAATTGAAAAGACATTGGTACGTGGCAGGATTGAACCACAGCCTCCCGGTAGGAGGGCACCAGTCACACCATTGAGCCACGAGCTTCTTTGTGGATGTGGACGCTTGTGGAAATAAATTAAAAATAATTATATTTTAGCATATCTCGCTATCCTAATAAGGATATTATTTGCTTTATTCTTGAATGGGCTTACAATCAAACTAGAGACGGTAATCACTAGCGGGATAATTGTCAACAAACAATAATTTCTATTTACTTTCCGCGATAAAGTCTTCGAATGGTTCTGAACCATAAACCCACTCCACAATAATTTCATTGTCGTGTTGTCTAATGTTTGTTGGCGGGTCGTGGAGCCACGAAACTATGTACCTTGTTCCCAATGTTGTCATGAGATATTTTTTATCTATTTTAACCGACTTTTTGAAAGAAATATAAAATCATCATCATCAGCTCATTTTAAACCTCACCGAGGAGCGCAAGCCTACCCCAAAGTGTAGAATGCCTTAGTCCTACAAGCTACCCGCTGCGGATTAGGCTATTTCACGCACAACCTTTGAAACTCTTCACAGGTGTGCGCAGGTTCCTTTACCGTAAGAACGTCGGATAACGTACATATAATTTGGAAATTCGAATGTCATAGGTACGTGGCGTTTCGGTGAATCTTGCACCCTCAGATCGAAGGCAAAAATCTACACCCATGAGCCATCGATGCTAAAATATTCAAAACAAATTGTTATCAATACTATTTACTGAAAAGCATAACAAGCTTCAAACCTCCAGTGACTACGCCATAAGGCCCGCCACGGTTTTGTAGTAAAGCAACGAACGGAAATGATTAAGGTAATAAGTTTCCCGTCTCACGTTCCAATGAAGTCATTTATCTGATCCCGGCCTAAAGTCCCGGCGAGGCGTCCGATAGGAAGTGATATAAATTTTCATCCTCGATGTCTGAATCTGAAATTATCGGCTTGTGGCAACGTTCCTTGTTTAAAGTTAGACGTTGGAGTTGCTAATACGTTAGGGATCATTACGTGTTACATCAATTTGATATTGATACTAAATAGATTGTGGCGCAAAATTAGCTCTTTTTCTTGTTAACTTGAGTCATAGAATTTAACAGGTACAAACAGTTTATCGTTCGTCGCTGTGAGATTCCGAATTTACAATATTTAGCAATCCATCCATCCCATATTTATACATTAAAAATTGTGTAATATGTATATACGTAAGCAGTTTTATATAAGTGTAGTAATAAGTATTACTTTATACAGTGATTGTTTTTCATCAAACTGTTCTGTCATGGTCAGTGTCATTGACCATTGCGTGAGCAAACTGACCGTCCTGATCACTTTATAGCTTAAAAAAAGAGCTAAAATAACGATCTTTTTAAATCAGAGCAACCGCGTGCCATGCAGAGTGCAATGTTTCGCGTAACGAGGCGGGAGGGCCTGCCATTAGCACCTCAGCGGCGGCTGTCCCCGTGCATACAACAGCTTGTAATGAAATTTGTCGAACAACGGCATGCGGCGCACGTCCGCGCAGCGCGCTCGAATTGGCGCCTAATTAAATTACCCCGGTGCAGCCTCCATGGGAATTAATTGACCTTCAAGTCCTCTTTTGAGGCTTAAACGGCGATTATTATGCTGGATGTGAGGAGATGGCGTTGAGTTTGAATAATACGTGTGTTTCTTTTCTGAGCCATTGTAATGGTAATGTTCAATAAATATGCATGGTGACAATGTACTGGAAAATTTAAGGTTGTCACGGGAACTAAATAACAAAAATTTTCTCAAGTCATTTCTTCTCTCTCTCATTCTTCAACTAACGCAGTACAGTGCTAAAAATAGGTCTCTCAATGTGCGCTGATATCCCGGTCCTGATCCAGAATCACCAGCGATTTAAAGTGCCTCGGACAAGTCGGTGATCACTGCCAGCTTAAACCTGTTGATAACTGATACATCTTTAAATACTCGTATAGGTATGCCTCTTATCGCTATAACAAAATACATTTCGTTTCTTCCACAGTGTTCGGACTCTGCCAGAAAATCTCCTCTGAGGCTTCTTCTTAAAAAAAAATATCAAGAAGAACCACTTATTGTTCTAAACACGACAAGTGTACGAATACAAAAGCGTTAAACACATAAGGTCTTGAAATTAAGAGTAATTGAAAATGTGAATGAATACTATAAATTATTTCCTGTTGCGTATTGTTTTGTCAAAGGTGCTTATGAGGTGCAGGTGAAGACAATTTACACGTCACGACTCGAGCTTGATACGACCACGATCATTTTGCATGTGACAGTCTGACACAAACATCGGCTTGAGATAAGCCCCTGTATCTGGCGTTCCATTGTTTTGAATGTCACGCGACATCGAGAGCGCATAGTCGCTCAGCTATTGCAAACTGTTCAAAAGGACTGAGTGTATGAACACATGTTTTAACTTTACTAAAGTAATAATATTTTAATATGAAAATTCTATTACATTATTTATTTTGCGTTATTTGCATGCTTAAATGGAATAATTTGTGTGTAAGTGATTTTAGTGTTGTGTACAGTTTTAGTGGTGTGTTTCATAAAGTTTTCCCGTGTTATACTTCGTATTTGGCATAATTTATCCGAGATACCCCAGCGCGTAATATTGTTACGCGATCAACAAGTTTTAAGCACATGATCAACAAGTTTTAAGACATCAAAACACACCTGATACATATTAACTCGACCAAGTTAATATTAAGTTCTCGTGGTGCATCCTACCAAATATTAAGTTCTCGTGGTGCATCCTACCAATATTAAGTAAGTCCCTGGCCTAACGCATTAAATCCGTGACTCGAGTTATGGTCAGAAACCACCCAGTAATAAGTGTCATTGGAGGAGGTCTTTATGTAGCAGGAAGCGTTAAAACTTTATTAGTAATTGTATTTACTAATGACACATTTATTACACTGCTCCAAAATCGCGGCGTTGCCAACCCGTTAAGTGTTACAATCAAAAAATGGCGGCGCGTTTTCCATGAACTCACTTTCGTTATTCCGAAACTCATTAAGGATCCGCTAATTTCCTGATTGGGAGCAGCAAACTGGCCCGCATCACACGCTCCGTCGGCGAGGAAGCCAAAGCGTTTATTGTTCAGACATAAATTTTCATTATGAAAACAATACTTTGAAAGGAAACAGCTTTGAAATCGGCCCAACTAAATGTGCTTGAAAAATTGCGACCTCATTACTTCAGGTTGCGGGAGAAATTACTCGATACTTTCTGCTGGTGCCAAGGAAATATTAAAGAGCATTCAATATAATTTTAACCGATTGAACACAATTCGGTTATGGATTCTTTGTGGAATTTAAATGAATTGGAAAAGTCGTGCAGTAGAGTTTTAATTTAAGTAACAAACAAAGCCAGTTTTAATCGTGAGTTTTTTGATTCTACTGCTTCTATTTAGTGTCTAATATTGGACACTAAACAGAAGTTGGTCCGACCATACAAATGTTTTGACACCAAGTTTGAACACAACAAGCCAAACGACTTTTGACACGAAACAAATTAATTTGTCAGCCTCAGCAAAAGTCAGCTCTCTGTTTCTATGTTAATGAATCTAAAAAGCCTTTCACGAATTTAACACAGCATGTGATCTAAGAATCTCAAATTCCATTGCCAATACAGTTAGGCAGGAATACACTTGGCAATAAAAGGAATCTTATGTAAATTCCCGTCCTTTAATCATAGTGGCGGCTGATAGCGAGCTCCCGCGGGAGCCGCCTGATCACAAAATGTGCACCCGAATTGCCAATACATCCTGAATACGCGGTCTGGAATAACTTTATAATGATTCCTGGATTGCATTAACGTTGTCTGTATGTTCGCATAGTATGTTTTAGGACTCTATTGGCTGTTATTATGTATAAAACTCCTAGCACAGTGACAATACATATAGGTTTAACAAACTATTCATCTCTTAAACCACGTCTAAAGGTAGAATACTTTTGGAATCTCACAATTTATTCGCAATGGTGTTTCTCATACATTTATTAACAATTATGTATGTTTGTTTGTCTATCCATACCATATTTGCAAGCTTATTCTATAGCTAACACGTATACATAAAATATGTAAGTAGATACAAATAATTTTCAAATAATAAAATTTTAGAATAATATCTGTGCATTTAAATAAAAGTGCTCATATTTCCAATAACTAAATATGAAAAAGCTGGTAATACGAAATACAAGATATGTTAGAATTCGATGAAGTTAAACGTGGTACCAAATATTCAAATAGTTCCACAACTCTTGAGTTAGAGACCGACCAAACTCTCATGAGGCTACGGCCAACTTTAGTAATGTTGTTCAAAATTTTATCCCCTCATTCAATAACGGGACTCGAGCCGGAATTGGCTTTAAACACGAATTTGTATTTTGGATTTGAGTGCATTTTAACTTAGTTGAAATAGTTTTTATATTTAAAAAAAAATATGAATTTAAATAAATAGGCTCAAAATGTTTTAGTCTAGGTATCCACCGCAGTGCTACATATCGTTCCATGAAATTGAGTACTATCCAATTCTGTGTATCGGGACGAGGGAATTGTAGTTAGTAAAATTATTGAATTTATAATTTATTTATCAATCATTATTTTTATTTAATTCTATTGAATATTAATTTCATTCTATCAGACATGCATTTACTAATTGATTAATTGCCATTTGAATTTACTCATTTTTTAAATCATGTCTGTCAATCATATGTGTTTGGTATAGTACGTTGATATTAATCCCTTCCTATAATAATAGAAAGAACTTTAAGATTCATCCATGACAAATACTAGAACTAAGCCGTAAAATTGTAAACTACATTGCCGACCTAATAAGCGTTTCTAACAAAGTTAAGCAAACATTTAGGGTAAATTTAGGTGGCCGGAGGATAATATGTCCTCTGAATTCAATGTCAACGAACTCTAGGAAATACTAATGCCACGCCGAAAGCGCTTAAAGCGACAAATTGGAAACGCCGGCCGGCTCTAAGTAATTGATTAAATCGAAGCACTTTGTTGAAGCACTATCTTTAAGTAAGCGACTGAGATAAGGCTCATAAATCAGGCTGATAAAAAGTGGGACAGCGTAACTACACGATTATCTATACTTTCCTCCTTTGAATGTAAACAAAAAATATCGATCTCAACTCGGTTACTTTACAAACAACTTTCCCCTGTTTTTCATAAACTGTCGTAATATTACGCTTTACTTTATCCTGTTTTTTTACTATACAAATTCGACTAAATGAATTCCTTGACAGCTGGACCAACCTTGGTAGTAGAGCCTCTCAAAAGTTTTAAATATTGCAGGATTAGATCAATTCTTTCGAAGTACCATAATCAATTCCTAAATAATTATTTATGGAGCAGCGGCCTATTGTAGACTTTGAATATTGGTTTCTTACCATTATGTCGCGAATGGGCTAAAAAATATTGACGTCGACGTCATTCTACATAGTTCGCGAAATATCTAGAACATACTAGACTCTTTGTTATTTGACAATTCGCATGCCATACTCTATGGTGGACTTACGTCGCATATTAGCCGCCATATTTAATGTCATTTTAATTACGTCAATTCGTAACAATATAAATAGTATACTTTGAAATATCTTAAATGCAAGTAACCTCTTGGCTTTTTATTTTTATTCATTTATATATAAAAAAACTTTTCCTCGTATGTGTTGCTTAGGGAAGTCTAGCCCGTAATGGTTTAGACATCATAATAATTCTACTTTCAAGCACCAAGCATTTCCACCAGTCCTCATACATTTTCAATATCTGGACGACAAAGTTCGTTGATACCCTAAATGCTCAGCATGAAGATGGGTCTATGCTACCTGTTATTGTTGTAATATATAATAAACAACGAAGTGGATAACAAAAAAGTGGATATAGATTACGATGTGCATTTAAAATGACGTTGATTAATCTAGAGTTCGCTAATTAAATTGTTACTGAACTACTAGGTTGGCTGCCTCACTTAAGTCAGATTATATTACCCAAGTTTATGAGCGAATAGTGAACGTACTATCCGAATGTTGTTGTTACCAACTGCTGTGTATCCATCAGTCAATTGTTGTTGTGCTGTTGTAGTGTTGCTACATTTCAACGATTTAATAAGCTTAACTTTAGAAACAATAGTTAACATTGCAACTTGCCTTTAACTTGCATGATAAGAAACTGTTGAGGAATCGTTTATTTGTTGTATGATCTCGCTCGTCATACGATACGCTGCTTGTATAACCCGGGGACGTCTTTGTGGCTCCAACAGCCGAAATCAATTCCGACCGCGACGCATGTTGGCAATATTTCAAATTCTCTTTGATGCAATATTCTTTGCTGTATTCCCACATAGTTGTACGCGAAGTCAGGCGTTCAATCAATCAATATGTATCCTTGTGCTTACGAACATGCGTCCTAGATTGTAGAGCATCGTAATTTGTAAATAGGTTAGGTAATTAATATAACAAAAGCTTTACTTTTTTGTACGTTTGGTTCATTGCCAACTTACTAATGTGTTTTTGTCATGTTTGGTTGTCAATTTTTTTTTGTTAATGTAAATGTATTATCTTCTGATAACTTTAAAATTGTTCGCTGGTGGAGGCTGGATGACAAAAGCGGAGGACCGGGATATCTGGCGCAAGATGGGGGAGTCCTATGTCCAGCAGTGGACTGCGATAGGTTCAATAGCCTTTAAAATTTCAATACAAGTGTCAACTGGGTAAGACTAACATATTTCTGCTAAGCATTTCTAAATTATTTAATAAAACCGAAGTTCCGATTTATTGCGTTTTTATACAATTTACATTAATTTTCTTGCTGACGTCTCGTTGTCTTTCCAGTTACTGCGGCCATAGGCTGACTGATTGAAATAAGTGCTACTTGTAATCGCCAAAAATACCTTAAATAACAAAAATTTCAATCATAACAGAAAATTCATTATTTCTGTGCAATATATACAATTGTTGCGTTTAAAAGGTTGAGACTGTTTCATAAATATCTTACAAAATAGAGAAGGTACGAGTATTAGTGTTCCTTATCGAGTTCTCCAAGCTAATAAGACGCAGATTAAGTGAATTTATTCGCCGAATGGTCTTTACGATACCTGTTGCCTTTATAGCGCTGTTTTATAGCTAACTCGGTCGCATTTATATTATATGCACGTATACTGCACATTGCTTTAACAACCGGGGACGACGCAGACGGGCGACCGTATGTCTGCGACTTCTTATCTTGTGTACTTGACGTGACAACTTAGCAAATGTACTGTATCACAATTGTAATATAGGCGACAGTTGCTGCTTATCATATTAGCGTTTTTTTAAAGGAAATAAAAACACGCGTATGCTAACCGTTAGGTTGTTTGATAAGATATTTTTTATTAATAAAACATTTGAAATTCCAAAGGACATAGTAATAACACATGATTATAGAAAAATAGTTTGGATTAGTCCAGCTCGGGTAGATAAAATGTAATAGTCGTGACGCTTAATTCGAGAATTATTCTGTTAAGTCACCCCAGTCGTAATGACCCCACGTTCAATTACCAAATACAAACAGGAAAGATCCGTTACAGAAGAACCATTTTGACATAAAACTTTTCATAATTAATCCTCGGACATACAAATAGTGTAACCAATACACGATTTAAGCAGCTATCTTACGTACTCAAAATAATCTATACTAATATTATAAAACTGAAGAGTTTGTTTGTTTGTATGATTGTTTGTTTGTTTGAACGCGCTTATCTCAGGAACTACTGGTTCGATTTAAAAAATTCTTTCAGTGTTAGATAGCTTATTTATCGAGGAAGGCTATAGGCTACATATCATCACGCTACGAGTAATAGAAGCGGAGCAGCAATGAAGAATGTTTCAAAATCGGGGGGAAATTTTCATACTTGGAGCTTCCGCTGCGTACGCTGCGTAAACGGTTAAAGTTTCGCAATAGTCATGTATGAAAGTATTGTTCCCCTTTCAAAGGTCTACAAAAAAGTCCGCGACAGCATATGGGTATATCTTTTAGGGTAAGCTCCCTATAACATATTTTTTGCAAATATTTTTCTTAAATAATTCATCATTTGCGATGTGTTTTCATTAATATGATAATAATCCTTATCCAAATAAATACTTCATTTATCACAAGTGTTTTTTCAAAACAAAATTGCTCTTTACATCATTTAAATTCAATTAATATCTTACGAGATATCGCAGTTTTAACTCAGCTATATAGACGAAGTAGCGGGTTAAAGAGAGTGTTGTTAGGCCAAAGTAACTATTCCACGCGGACGAAGTCGCACGCAAAAGCTAGTAAATTATAACAAGCATACGGGTCTTCAAAAAATCATTGGTTTGAACTCTATTCTAAATCAGTAAGGTTTAAATTATGGAATATATTTACCACTGCTTGGAAAAGGGATATATCTAGGAAACCTGTACACAATTTAGATTGTCATATATTTTTTTGATGCAGGCATTTTCTACGTATAAAAGAACTGAACAGCAGTAGATCCACACCGTTTTACAAAGTCTATGATTAGCCTTGATAGTTCATACCTTCGATCAGCTACCGCAAAATTACGACGACTTGCACGAATGCTGCCCGTCTGCATTCCCTCTCCTTTCACTCCTAGGGGTATGTGATATCTCATAATGTCCCTGGGGTATCTCACACAGAAGTTTATGGAACTTTGCTACTAGTTTTTGTTCCTTAGTGAGCGAGCTAGTTTTGAGTAAGTACACGACATTCCACTTTTCATCCATATTAGATAGAAAGTGTTTTTTAAACTCACTGGAACACTTTTTGAGAAATATGACAGTAATCTAGCAACAGCCCTTTTGGTATTTTTGATGAATGGCCATTTAGGAATTGCGATTAGACCTTAGTGAAAAACTATTTTGTGGCGTAACAAAGCTTAGAAAAAAATCTGTAATTTTATTGTCCATCACTCTTCGGCCTAGAACATATTTAAGCCAAAGCCAAATAGTTATGGCGAAAAATATGTGACGACCAATACACCGTCTCCTCTAGTAAATATATACAATTAGTAAGAAGGGTTTATAGTCTGATTTATATTTTTTTACTCTGTACTACTTACTTGAAGTACGAATTGAATACCAATGAAATGCGCACAGTGATCGATTAATTTAAACTAAGTTCAACAAATTAACACAGGTATACCTTACTTGTAAATGCAGCCGTCAAAATAAAGTGGAGTCGTACAACAAATATTTAAATTGAAACCGCACTTAGAGATAGCAATATAGACGTTTAATCAAAATAAGGACGTAAATGTTTTCATTTTGAGTTTTGCATTCAAAGTGCGTCGTTGAATTTTAAGCGAAGTTTGGTATGTTTTAATAAAATTGCTACCAGTAAGCATGTTAATGGTCATGTTGCATTGAATTAAATCCTGCATTTGGCGAATGCATCGTGGATACAATCAGCGGGCAAACCGCCCATTTGCAAGCGCCCGTACAGGGCTGCCGACGTAGTTACAAGCATTGCCTACTTCATTTGGCAATGTTACATTCATTATTACAGTTTGCTCGAATTAAACATTCCTCTGTTGAAATTGTTTCAAAGCAAGTTTCGTAACTAATCAATAGGGTTGATTTTTTTTCTACTGTAGTACCTATAGATGGACCTCATATTCATAAAAACATTGATAAAATAATAATATTGAAACTAACAGAGGTATCACAATTCTAAAAACACATTAATTGATTTTACCTTAAAACGCTTAATCCAAATGGCCATAAAATTATAACATTACGCTTTTGTTGTCATTATAAGTATTTAAGTATTCACGTAGTACTGTCTAAAATTTTCTCGGGACGGGTTTTTCACTTAGAATGAAAACGAATTTTACGACGTAAACAAAATTGTTTATTTGTTTACAAAATTTTCTTTTCTTTATTATTACTACTGTATTCTCCTTTTGGTAACTCTATAGTTACAGTCAGGTCAGCAGTCATACGTCATGGGCCAGTGAAATTTGATTCATGCATCTAAAGGTGTTACTGATACGGGTATATTATCCTTTTTATGAAAACAAAAATATGATGTTTAAATAAAGTAACTTAAAGAAAAAAGGTAAAGTCACAAATTAATAAACAATACATGTTCTAGTTATCTCCTGATTATTTTATTGTCATAATGCCAATAAACATTTATAACGCGACATATATTAGAACTATAAGTCGAATCGTGATTCTTATATTAACTTAAAAGGCCGGCAACGCATTTTGTAGCTCCTTTGGTGTTTCAAATGTCCATGGCGACAGTATTCACTTTCCATCAGGTGATCTTCTGCCGTTTGCCCCCTATCCTATAAAAAAACTTGGAATAATGAGAGAGTTTCAATCCAAATTATCCCTAGCAGAACATAAACAGTGCGCACAGCCCTACAAACTGAGCCGCCCGGATTCGGACCGCGCAGCTTATGTTAATGTGATTTAAATTTATATTCGTACATTCCTCCAAATTTGCCGTTCCGTCTAGCCGCAGCCCAGTGGCTGGCCCGTGAAATTGCTCGCCACGCAAATCCTATTTGTGTTTAGTTACATTTGTTAAATGTATCCGTAGCACACCAAGTGAAATATCTTTGTTAAATGAGGCTGAATCTGGCAGAAAATTCTAGAAGATAAAACGCAATGACCAGTTTCAGCCTCATCTTTGTTAACTGTGTATGAAAATGCGAAGCAATAACAACCGTGTGGTGATTATTATACAAAACACCCCATACACTGCCCGTAATAGGCAGCTTGGGCACAACATAATTTGCAAAAATATCAGTGCATTATATAGCCTTTTCTACGCCCTGAGCAAGCTTTTAAAACTATTTAAGTGGAGCCTTCGCCTATTATACAACTCACTGTATCTCACTTACTAATACTTTTACTAGGTGGTAGACTCGATACTGAATCGTCTAGGTAGGTGCTACCGCAGTGCCAGATATCATCCCGTGAAATAGGAGTGTTATGCACTTTTGTGTTTCGGGATGAGGGCACTGTAGCTAGTGAAATTACCGGTATAAGAGACCTAACATCTGTTGTCTCGGGTGACGGGCGCAGTGCGGCATTGATGGAGGATAATGACTGTCTATCAGTTGTTGGTCTCCTTTGATGCCGTTCTGTCATGGTCTGGCGTATCATTTACCATCAGGTGAGCGTCCAGACCGTCCTGTACACTTATAACATAAAAAAAACTTAAACGCAAGTTCACTAATGCAACCGCGTTGCCCACCCTGATCTGCTCGAATGCAGCATTAAAAATGAGAGCGATGTTCTGTCTGATTGAACAGTTGTTTTCCATGATACTGACATTTAGATACGTACATATGTATTGAAATCGAGATCTGAGGGTGCAGCGGGGCTGAGAACTTAACAGCAATAATCAGTAACAAATGAAAAAGATTACTTTTGGCTTATCTAAACATTCTTGGCCCCCAGAGTCTGGCCCAGAGCCCTGGGTCTCCTGGTGGTACTGCCCTTTTTACGATAATTCAGGGAATACTGCACTGCATTTAACCTAATCTTCTATAGTTCCGCCTGACTAGTATGGATAACTGGGATACACATGTTTCGGAAGTAAGTAGCAAGGTCGTTAGTTGTCTGAGGTGTTTGTACAGATTCAAGTTCTTTCTTCCTTTTTCAACCAAACTCGCTCTGGTACAAACATTGATTTTGCCTATAATTGACTACGTGATGTATGTTACCCCGACCTATCTGTGGCCCTTTTAGGTAAATTAGATCGCCTTCTGAATAATTGTGTTAGATTTATTTATGGCCTACGTAAATACGACCATATTTCCTTCCACCGCTCCCAGCTTAAATGGCTCCCTATCCGACAGCGCCGGAATGTAAGATTACTTTGCGCTCTTTATTCAATACTTAACGATCCTCTTTCTCCTGTTTATCTAAGGACAAGTTTAAATTTTTGTCCGAAACTCATAGTCGGTCTCTTCGCTCCTCAGACAACCTGCATATCTGTACTCCCGCTACTCTGGCCGCACTATTTTGTTCTCTTTCTGTATGGCCAAAGGTTAACTGGTAGAGAATGCCACTCGGCATTAAGTTCGCCTTTGTACATTATTTGTGTAGTGTGCATTATAGTTTTAAATAAATAAATAAAAATAAATATGACAGAACGCTATCCTACCGTGGAGAAGGTTCCAAGTTCAGCAGAAGACTGTCATGGCAACATTTGAAGTAAAAAAAAATAGAAATATGAAGCACCACAATAAAAACTATGCTTGTGAAAAAACGCCGCTGGTGTAAGATGAATGATTGAAGTGGAAGATCAGGATACGAGTATCTGGTAAAAGATTAGCACGATCTCTATCTTAATTAGTCATAATAAGTAAACATAAAAAATCTAAGTACAAAATGCAAAGGAACTAATGAACCACCCATACAAATGACCAAATGCATAATAAAGAACGCACATACTCGTATCTAAGTATCTACTAGAATAAAGAAAAAAACGAATACAAAGTTTTAGACTTAACAGTTTATAAACATAAATGTGATGTAAAAAATCTCGAATAGCTAAATCGATGGTACAAACCACGACAGTATAAGCGCATTTTCATGAGATATTAAAAACAGAATTGTTAACTTTATGATCTGATACAACAGTTCGGTGGTTTTTCGAGCGTAGTAAGGTTATTTCTAATTTAAGCAATTAATAGATAGATAATTATTTATTGCACACAACAAATAAAATACTTCACAAGATTTTGCACAAGAAATATGTACTATTAGCAGCCTTCTTAATAAATAGCAATATCTTCCAGACAACCAACTTAAAAATAAAAGAGAACAGCTGGTAGACGGGGTATGCCTATAAACAAGAACAAGATTAAAATAAGTAACCAAATATATATATATATATATATATATATATAACTATCTACTTTATAAAAAAAATAAAAAAATATATAAACATAATTTTTAAAAACATACATATACGTACATACACAGTATAATTTTGGATACAATAAACCTAAACTCAACATACAATCTTCTAAAAATATACTACGAATTCTTCAACTTATATAACAGTGACAGGCAAAAAGGAAAATTAAAGCAAGGAAATAATCCATGACTGATTTTTAAAAATAGGAAGGGTTTTGGATTCACGAGTCGATAGTGGCATTAATTTGCTTTAAACAAGCAATTCGTAGCCTATTTATGTCTCAATTTTGACTTACGAGAGTTTGTTATTAAAAATAAAAGTCTCGTGCCTTATATATCATTCGAACCTGAACTTGTATTTTTTAATGCACGGCGAGGTATTTATAGTGGTACCCGTGATTAAATTATTGAAGATGCAACATTTTTGAAAAACTATAAACGAATGTATAATTTGTCATATTTTTTCAAGTTTCTATCAAGTATAAAATGATACATTATAACAAAGTACGTAAAGTACAGTTTCCATTCAGCAATGTTGCCGTATGTGGCCAACCAACACAAGTTTCTCTCCAAATAGCTTTTTGCTTCCCACTCAAAATGGCTTAGAAAAATACATTTCCATTGTGTGGCCCGTAGATAGTGAGGCTTTTACGTGTTACGTCATTAACATCGCAATAATTAACCGCGTTCATCCACGACGAGCCCGCGCCCACTCCAACGCTTTGCGGCCGTGTCCAGCTTCCGACATAATCTCCCCTTTTAACACTTGCCCCCGGGTATGAGCGAGAGCGGATGAAAAACTTTATTTTGTCATAAGTTAGTAAATGTATGAATGAAATAACTTGAACTATGTGAATTAATACAATCGGAATATCGACGATATCTCTATCATATCAAATACCAGATGTCCAAAGTAATATCAGCTACAAAGTTAATTGTCACTTCAATTTTTTTATTAACAAAAATGGGACGTAAAAAGCACCAATATAAGAAAATATGTTTACAAATTACAGACGTTACGAGAACTACTTTATCTTGAAACCGCCACCATGATCGCTAATTGCACTTTTTCACTAAAGAATGAAAGAACAAGATAATTACGAGCCGACACGCCCGCGCTTTCATCCTGTAATGGGCCTTTTATATCTCCGCCAAACCGCCATATTACCTCTATTGCAATGACAGAAGACGTAGAATCGAATAATTTCCACTACCACATTCGAACTCTAGCCGTACAAAGGCGTGTTCATTAGTGCTCACGGAACTATGTGCCCGTTCAAGAAAAATAAAGTAGAAACTGAAAAACGCACGTTACAAAGGACGGATGAAATTTCAGAACATATGAGTCGGAAAATCCGGTCGGATTTGCCGCTCCGGAATCTGATGTGCGGGAAATTATCTCGTATATCCAATGTGTTGCCATGTGTGATAATATCGATGGGAAAAAATGTCGGACGAAAAAAGTGTGGTTATGATACTTATACGCTGAAATTACTTTGCATAAAAGCGATTTGCAAAATAATCCTAAAGCTTTGCTTAAGATGTTGTCCGGTAGAATTCTACTTTATATCAGCACAAAGTCTAAATTACACCTATTGGCGTGTTGTCGGAGCTAACTTTAATTGGCGAACAAACACCGGGGTAACAAGTTAGCGCGAGTCCATAGGACTAGGGTCTTTCTTTACCAAGACGAATTCACAAGTGTGTTTAAGAAACATTTTGTTGCAAACGGTAAAGCTAAAAATACCAACTCTTTCTCTATTCAACAGGTTTTATTTGAAACAGTCAAACAGCAATTTCGAGAAACAAATAAAATATGAATATTATTGATTGATTTGCAGGCAGTGGTCGGAGATATGGAGTTCTGTAAATTTAGCTTCTCGGCTCATTGGTGAAAAAACCCATCGGTCAAATGGGTCTTCGCTAATATGGCAGTTTTGGTTAATGGATTTCGGCAAACTGGTTCGATTCCGAGGGGGCATCTTATGCTACGCTTGCCTAGAAATAGATCTATAAGCTTATCACCTAGTACTTATCCGAAGGGAATTTCATTTTCAAGTCATGTGTGTACATCTGTGTGTACAGCTTATACCTTTTATAAGACTAATTGATTATACAAGACACGAAAACCCCATAGAGTTATTACTATCTCGCAATGACGAAGAAGAATTCGGGTGTCTGAGTAACGCCCAGCCGACGAAGTGCCCAGTTTGTTCTCGTAGTGGAAAACGAAAATGAAACAATGCACTCTCATCAGCGAACTGAAAGTTAAACGAGTTCGTCGATCGGACGGTCCGTTCGCTGTGCTTGTTAAAACTAGCCGTAAAACAGATACGCTTTGATTTGTTCCTTCAGAAAAGGTTATTAACATTTGTATTAGTCGTCTATCATAGTGTGAGTCATAAATATTTGAACGTGTAATTGGGTATTTAACACCACTAATCATTGACGCACTTTTTATGAACTGTCAAAACGGAACGTTTCAATATATTTCGTATGAGATTATTGATATGTGACGTCATTGCTCACTATCATCAATTGATCTTTCTTGAATTTATAGGTTTCAGTGTATTTAAAAGTACAATATTGCAAATAAACAAAAGTGATCAATGAAACGACATATAAAATAAGGTGCGTTTTATAAAAATAAGGTTTGGTATTTTATTGCGGATGGTGGAAAATACCGAATTGTTTAATGTATTTACGTAAACATGTTCTAAAATGGCATTTAACAATTTCTAGGCAAAGTTAATAGTTGGTCTTTAAGCTTTCGGTTGGTATGATTCTTCTGCTATTTTTTTAAGAAACTACTGTATTATATTAAACTAAGATATTAAATGGCTTATACTTGTATTAAAACGTTTTGTAACAATTGAATCTAAATGTAATAGTCCGAATATAACATTTATTCAACCGGAAGTGGTGCAGTGGCGCCACCTTTATAAATGTTGTTGATTATTTAGTACAGTTATAATGTTGACTTCCGATTAAAGGGTATATAAACTGATTGTATACTGATGCAGTTGATGAATTCTCTTGTAAAGTATGAAAGAATAAACATGTCTTGTGGAAATTGTTTTACTGTTTGTATACACATTAACAATAGTGTATGAGCATACTACGATACGTAGTAAGCAGCTAAAAACCTTCGGTGTAGAAGTTTCCTCTTAACTATTAAACCACATGGGTCATCAAATCCACGTGAATGGGCGATGGACGAGGTGATGGATATTATTTCTATGTATAATATGTATGTATATACCAAAATAGTGTATAAGTATTTTTATCCGTTGTTTAGATTGGTAGATCCGTATTTCAGTCATATGCTTAATTTGTTTGTGGATTTTTATGGGTGGATATAGCCTAATGTGCAGACGGTTAACCTGATGATTAGAGATACCGTTATCCATTGACATTCAGTAACTAGGTTGTTACAGAGTCGTCTAGGTAGGTACCACTGCAGTACCAGATATCGTACCGTGAAATAGGTAAGAGTGCTATATTCTTTTATATTCTGTTGTCCCGGTGTCAGGTGCAGTGCAGCATTGATGTAGAATAAATTTATATCAGTTTTTGGCCTTCTTCAATGCCACTCTTGCATGGTCAGGCGTATCACTTACCATCAGGTGAGTTACCTGACCGTCCTGTAGACTTTGTAATATAAAAAGTTCCGATGGAGTAATTAGGATGCTACATGGAGGGTGAAGGGTGATTTTGGCGTTCTGTAACCCCACTTACTTGGCGAAACAACGCAAAACATTGTATCATCATCATCTGCCTATAATACGTCCCCCGAGTGGCAGGAGCCTATCCGTATAGGGTGTATTATAGTTGCTTCAACATAGCTTGATACCGCTGACAGCTGTCACCAAAATCTACGGTATAACCAAGTATAACTTTGAACGTGCGTCCTAACAATGTATAAATTTTAAAACACGAAAATAATTGAGATTTCTAAGAAAATAGTTGAATAGTGATGAAAGAATACGTTTGAATACTGATAAGAAAATAAAGTTGAAAGAAAACTAGCAAAAAACTCCTCAAATAGTCAATTAATTTTATTTGATAAAATTTAAGATACTAAAATTACGCATACACAAGGTTATGTCACATGAGTAAAAAGCTAGTGTTGGGTATAACGAAAATTTAAATTAAATTGGTTTTCCATTATTCAATTGATTAACCGTGTACAAATCATTGAGTTAAAAAATAAGTCTTTTTGACTATGAATTTATAATTTTGTATTTTATTTAAATATTCTTAAGTGAATATATATTTCATTATTGATATGATTTTTTATTTTTATTAAAAAATACGAAGTCAAAGATTAAAACATTAAAGTTATTTTTTCATTAAATCACAAGGTCATTGTTGAAAATAATCGATAATAACAAATATATATTTTTTTCAAACAAATCCTTTTTTTATTGATTCAAATCGATCAATGGCGCGGTTTTTGACAGCTGTCAGCGGTATCAGGCTAAGTTGAGGCAACTATAGGTAGTGTTGCCCAAATGCAAGAACAAGACGAGACTTAGCCAGTCTTGGTCTTGGTCTTGCGCCAATACACTTGGTTTGGTCTTGGTCTTGCAGCAAGAGTCTTGCAAGTCTTGCAATTACCTATTAGTCTATTACAATTTATTAAAGTTTATTTTAAATCTCAGAAAAACGTATTAGAATTGGAACATTTTGAGCTTGAATTAACATAGCCATAGTAAAGATCAAGCAGATTAATAAATTACTGAAGATTTGATAAGAAATTTAAAAAATCAACTGACCTATATGTCGTTTTTCATTGAAGTAACTGTCTCTTAATAATAATATCTTATAATTAAGAAACAGTTACTTCCACATTCCAATTTGTTTTTTTGCTTGTCTTAGCAAATAAGCTTACATTTGCTAAAACATGTAATAAACAAATTAATTACAAAAACTTAACTGTATTTTAAAGAACAATATCTGTCTAGAAAGATTGAACCCTCAACTTATATGAAATTTAATAAAAGAATTTTACGATTTATCATTTATTTCAATAAAAAAATGAAATACAACACAAATCAAACATAACAGTACACAACAGCTATATCATTAGGTTATGTTACTTTATATCAATTCTTTTGACCAAGAATTAACACAAAGTAACCATCTGGCTGACTCATCACTTAACCTATTTCTATGTTTTCTAATTACTAATGATGCTTTAGAAAATAATCTCTCAGCAGGTACTGAAGTTGCAGGTATTGAGAGAAAATCACGGGCCATCTTCGATAAAGTCGGATACTCTGTCTCATGCGTCCGTCCTCCAGCAATCTAAAATGTCTTCCGAGCTGGCAGTTCTTGGTTTTCTCAGGTACTCTTCCAACTCGTCTATCACTAAGCCTTGAAGACAAGTTCCAGATGACGTCGAGGGACATTCATAGAGTTTATCAAAGTCTATTACGTCTTCATCTTCATCACATACTTTATTTTCTAATTCCAGAGATTTGTTCAGTGAGTGTGTAGAGTGTGAGTGTGTTATATTCTTCATAAAGTTCATTGAACTTGCGCAGACTTTCTGTTTTAAGTTCCTTCCCCCACATTGTCAGGTCAAAAGTCTGAGCCTTATGCCTTGGGTCTAAAATTAAAGAAGTACAATAAATCCAGTTGCTCTTCCTATAATGTTTAAGCATTTTGTCTCGGGCTGCTTGGAAAGCTAGAATGAGCCTTTCATCTACTTCAGATCGATTAGGTTTCTCATTTAACTGTTTTACCATGGATTAAATTTTATCTAGCAAGAGATTGAATGATACAATGACTAGCGGTAATGTAACATATTTGTCTCCACCAAGTTTTGTACTTAAAAGTTTAAAGTTTATTAGAAATTGATGTAATTTTTCGAGTATCTGCCATTCACTAGCTGTGATTTGAAAATCATTCAATTCGGTGACAGAACTGCACAATATGTTAATGCCCGCTCCACTTTTAACCAAATCCAATCATATCATGTGTGGAATTCCTCTCGTTGGCTACTTACTTACTAATAAATTAGTAATACTTACTCTCATCATTCTCTCAGAGATATTCGGGCTGGTAAGCAATACAAACTCTATCGTAGGCTTTTTGTTTTATTAGTAGGTAAGTATCTACGCTTTTTATATTATTTTATTTGTATTGTAGAATTTTTTACGTTTCAGGTATATTTAAAAGTGGCTGCAATATTTATCAAACGGGTGATATTTAAACACTTTTTTGCTATTTTGTCTTGTAAAAACTTAAGAAATATAATGACTAAATGTCCAATAACAGTACCTAAGTAATTAGTTTAAAACCATATAATCAATATTATAATATATAACTTTTTTGTCAAAACATAATATTTAAAAACCAACTAACTTATTAAGGAAATAAAGATGTTCAATCACATTTATCATTGCTCGGGGATCGAAGTCGTAGCTTTTAGCGAAGAAGCCGATTTTTCAATTATAAACCCAAATGTTTCGGTCCAAAATCTATTGGAATATTCCCATTAAAAGAATACGTGACCATTTCAAAGCAAAGTGTGAGTACACACAGCGTTGGATATTGACTCGTCGAGCAAGCTATGGCAGTATTTCAATAGTAATAGCATCTAGTTATTATTGTAATGCCTCGGTAGCGCAGCTTAAAGTCGAGCTCCCGTACGCTAGACATTCTATTAGATAAACGTCGGTAAAGTCAACTCACGTAGAAATAATACACATCGGAAGTACTCATATTGAACTTATTATTTTTATTGCATTGTCGTGCAATTCATATTATTTTTAATTGTACATCTTTGGCTCATACCGAAGTATAAAGTCAAGACCCTTTGATCAATACATAGTAGTTTCATATTTATCAAAATTTTATTGTATTTAACGCATGATTCTATTTTCTATGGAAACTTTTTAAATGTAATTAGTTGCTTGTATTAGGTTATATATCAATATGAAATATATTTTTTATGCAATTAGGAGAATAGGAAGTTGAAACCAACGCTGAGTAGGAGAGACGCACTAAACCACGGAGACAGTAAAGGCACGAAAGAATGTAAAGCGTCATTTAGCAAACATAACCTAATATAATAAAGTTCACAGTTAGCCACACAAAAGCAATACGCCTGTGGGCGGCCCTTAACATGTTGATGCCCATTAACGGAAGAATATTATTTATATAATTAACTATGTAATATTATTGCGGCACATTATTCTACGTTATCCGACGCTCTTACGGTGAAGAGAAATATCGAGAGGAAACCTGAGCACGCCTGCGAAGAGAATCAAAGGTTATGCGTGAAGTCGGCCAATTCGCACTGGGCCTACGTGGACGACTAAAACCAATACATCCTTTACGGGTAGGCTTGTGCCCTCTCGGTGGGGACGTTTAATGGGCTGGTGATGACGATGATTATTGCGGGATATATAACTGGGATTGCGACATATAGGATAGAGCAGATACAAGCGCCGGAACCTTAAAATTCGGTACATTTCCTGTAATGAACCTTTACTCGTAGAGATGAATGCTTTTCGTAGCATAACAAGACCATTGTTTTCGACAAAAAGTCGCAAGCACCTCGGTGTCCCGAACTCCTAATTACAAACGTGTCTCCGTAGTTCCGCTGTCCCGTCCCCATCCCCTGTCCTGACCCAGTCGTCCCGCGTCCCCCTGTCCCGGTCGAATAGGGTTGCCACCTGTTTTAACAAGAACGTCTGTCACCTGCCGTGTTCAGGATATCCAACGACGGGTAAATTGTGTTTTTATATTGTACATTGGTGCTGAATGTTTGGGGGTTTAAACTTAATTTTAAGGGCGATTTTGTCATTGTTTTAGTTAAAATATAATTCTAATTTATTTTTACGTACTTTTGACATTGTACTAATTATAATTGCATTTCATATTGTACTTACTGTCGATAATTATTCAAAATAGAAAAGGTCAAAATAATCAGTGAAACCAGGAAAATTTACAATACTCGTAATGCATTGTGCAAGCATATTTGTTAATTTTGATATCGTACTTATTTAAAAGCAGTAACGCTTTTTTTTACGTTGTAACTAGTTTTCACTTGGATGCAGAATAAATTGCATTAGTAAGTATAAGTTACTTTTATATAATTAGGACTTGTGTTTCATATAAACATTTTGACCTAAACACCGGTGGTAAAGCCATCTTTCACATCATCAGTCTTTAGGTCACAACATAATTTTATATTATAGTAATTTGTTTTGCTAAATGAATGCACAGCTGTCCTCAGTGCATCTTACGTTGAAACACCAAAATGCACTTACTTGATGGCTTATCTTAAAAAATAAGTCCAACAACGCCTTTAATTACCCGGAAGATTACGTGTACGTGTCCCATCTGAAATTTTTAACCATATTGTAAATGTAATATTTTCGTATATTTTTGACCTGCAGTTCGCAACAACAACGCTATCGTATAGCTATAAGATATGTATCCGAACCCTTGAAACGCGGCGCTCTTTCATACAATTTATTTGGGAACAACCCTAAGTTCAAATAAATGTCACCGTCCCCACCTCTATTGTTTTGCTTTCGTTTTGTTCACTGTTTTCAGTTTATCGATAAATATTACGACATTTCGAACCAGATACAGATTTTATAAGGGCGATACCTTGAAAAAGGAACATATTATGTGATGATGTTTTTTAACTCATAAAACAACCTGTACTATCATCATCATCATCGCATTATACGTCCCCACCAAGAGACACGAGCTTATCCGTAACGGGTGTATAGGCCTTAGCCGTCCACGCAGGCCCAGTGCATATTGGCCGACTTCACGCACAACCTTTGAATTTGTTTACGGACGTGCGCAGGTTTCCTCACGATGTTTTCCTTCACCGTTAGGATTAACGTACATATGATTTCGAAAATTCGGAAAGATATTGCTACGTGGCGGCATTGGAACCCACCCTCCAGACTGGAAGGCTACAGTCCATACCAATGAGCCACCAATATGGTAAAATAGTTATTACAAACTTTTGCTTCGGCAAAAATGAGTCGGCTCGACCGGGGTGATATCTGATATCTGGAATTACATGACTGTCTTAAAGCTGATTCCATCAATGTAATATTTCATTATAATATGTTAAAACAAGTTCTTAAAAGCATCACTGCGCCTTCGAAGAACGTGTAAATTGTATCCACTTCATACTTTAGTCTCTAAGTCAACTTGTGATGCTGCAGCAAATCTTCCAATGTCATAGCACAGTACAAAGGGTAGGGGGCGTTATCGTGTGATTGATGGACTCGGTCTTGATTGATACACGCTTCAGACGGGATGATGGGCGGATATATCTCACGACGATTGACTGGATAGCATGTAGACTATCTGATACAGCAAATAGTTTGATATTTATTATTTATAAGTTTGAATATCTTTGTGATTTCGATTCTGTTGGACTGATCTTAAGCAGGTAAAATTTGAGTTGTATTACTAACTGGTACCTACTTGTACTTACACACTCCCAGAATCTTTTTATTAGTAGTGGTGTTTACAGGCCAACGCTTACCTGAAACAATTAAGAATTGCGTCAATTTAAAGACTATAAAAAACCATAAAAAAAAACTTTTACTAAAATAAGGATAACTGAGATGCTAAATATGTGTGCTTTCAAAAATGTTTCAAAAAGGTGAAAAGGAAGAGGTACTTATCGTACCCACACGTGTAGGTACGATGTAAAAAATTTTTGAGTTTCAGTTCAATGTATGAGAAATCCCAAAATATAATATTTTTATTTCAAGTTTCTTATCAAAACCTTATAGCAGTTCACAGAATACATATACTTACACAGGTTGAATAGTGTAGTGCTAATAGTTTCGGAGAAAAAGGGTGTGAGATACGGACGGTCAGACAGGCAGAAATAACGAATCTATAAGGGTTCTGTTTTTTACTCAACTAGTCTTGACAATGAAGCTAAATTAAAAGGAAATGTTAATCGCTTGATTTTAGTAACAGAAAGGTTTTTGCTGGGTCGAATTAACACCCTTCGGGCTAAGGTTTGCGTGTTACGGCGGCTCCACAACCCGGAAATGGCTGCGGCGCGGTCTGTCCGACCCCATTATATTATCAAAATTGTATTTTCTGTATAAATACAATTGTTTCTTGCAATGTTGAAAAACATAGAGTATACTTATATTTGGAGATGTTATAATTCTAAAAGTCAAAAAAATACTTTTGAAATTGAACCCATCACTTGCCCGTGATGCATCCTGGACTATTGTGTCCAGTGCACACACTGGTACGGTGGTTTTTACTTCGAAGACAGCTAGAAATAAATATAATTGTTAAAAATATACATATCAGACAACATAGTTAAACCACAGATATAATATATTCTATAAACACAGTTTGTATAATCCAGGCGACGACCTAACATCAAAGCTAAAGATAAAACACCAATCACTTTTCATAAGTTGTCTCTCTTGCTCATCTGAATAAAAACCAAACTACATCTATCTGGAATCAAGGGATGTTTTATGAATGCGTATGGTTCGTTGATTGTTAGACGGTTTTTTAAAAATATATTATCTATTTACAAAAATCATGTAGCACTTACAAATATTTTATCCTTTGTTTAGACTCTGTGTATAAGCTCTTTGCTCAAATTCATGACTGAATGGCACCGTGTGAATGTTTGTGTATATTTATTATGATTAGGATTTATTACAAAATGGAACAGAAAATACAAAGCTACATAATAGTTTTAATTTAATTACATAAATTACCATTAGATAGGTCACTAGTACCATTTATAGTACAAATGACATAATGTTGTATCATCAACGTAAAGGGCGTAAAGGGAGTAAATGTTATTTAATTAGCAAAATATAGTCTGCAAATCATGTCGTGTACACATGTCATAGGATTGTACTCTAGTTATAAGCTATCATTGTACTTATATTACAAACGTGACTTGAGACAATCTGTTTGTGTACCAATTAAATAAATGGTTCTAGTCAATGGTACAAATGATACTGGTCGTATTTATCCAACAGATTTTTACCAGATGTACGAATGACCTGGTTAAGTTGACGGGTAGCAAATGGGTGTTAACTGCTTGGGATCGTTCCACGTGAGTATCTTTAGGAGAGGCTTTCGTTCAGCAGTAGACATATTAGGCTATATTGATGATAATAATATTTATCCATGGTTGGTCTATGTTTACGTAAAAATAAGTTTGTGCCTACTAATGTACTTTGTAAAGGTTTTCAGCCGGTCGTCGACCGCCCAAAGTCGTAGCAGTAATTTAAAATGTTCTTTGTCGACGCAGGAACAGGTTTCCAGCAAACCGTTAAATCTACATATTTCTTCAGAGGAATACGTGTCGACTTTTATATTTACTGTATAACGTGGAAAACTCGTTTCATTTTTCTAACTTGAAGTAGCAAGACAGCGCTGTTAATTTATGTTTGTTTATAATGGGATCCAGCAACTTCTGTTAATTTTTACTTGTTACCTTGTGTTGTGGAAAATTTATATTTGTTACCTGTAAATGTCGGCCTATAGAAAATCTTTATAATTTTAGAAATAACCAACTATTTTTATTCCATTCATTTTGTATTATTTTATAAATTACACCCCTTTTTGTTGGGGCTAGATGGCACTGTAGGTATTGTCCACTCTCGGGTCTTCGGCCCCCAAAAATTACTGTGGATGTGGTTTATTTAATCTATAATTATTGGCACGAATTATAATTATTTCTCTTATAACACGGCTACATTTAAACTAGATAAAATAACGCGTGTAAATTTGCACTAAGTTACAAACACAGGTGACAGGTTATTTATTGCATACGCAAAGCGGCAGCAAAAGACCCCCCATTAGAATTGCTAAACATCCAGCAGTCTTCCACGGCACTGCGCAACCAAGTGATCGCACGAATAATTACACGCATAGTATCACAGGCACATTGAAGTATATGATATAGGTCCCAAGTTTAACTTTTCCAAACGAAACTTCTACATCAAATGAAAGAAAGAAAGAAAATATCTAAAAAAATACTTAGCATCTTTGCCTCACAAGTGGGCAAACGCAGTGCGGTGAACGTTTTGCTATTTCAGGTGAATTAGGATAATAGGTGAATATTGACACTTTCTATGAAATGTAACTCCTGCTAAACATTACAGAACCTTTAGTGCGCAATACATACGAAAACAAATAACAAATAAATAAATATCCACCGACATTTACACAGCGCCATTTAGTCCGAACCTAAGCATCATGACCAGGTAATTTTAGATTGTGTTCACAATGCAGATTCCAAGTAGTAACATTTCAGAAATAGTCACATTTATTAAATCATGTACTAAGCTAAAATAGTTTAATATGTGCCATTATTAAGCCTACATTGTCCTACAGATTTTACGGACCACTAGGACCATAGTATTGGGACCCAATGCAGATTGGTAAGTGTTAATCACCCTAAGATAAGCGCCTACTTTCCAAATCAAGAAAGGAGTCAAGATGATGTTTTTTCCATCACCAGCCATCTAGTGACCATTCGTTAGATTTTTGATTTAAATGACGATTAACTGGTAGCATTATCTATTTATATATTATAGATAGATAATGCTAAATGCATTTATATTTATTTATTATCTGCTTTGACATCAAGACATCCTTTTATATGTATCCTTTTATTACAGTAGAACTCACTTGAAAGACGCTTTGTTGTTTGGTTTATTTTTTCTTGTTATTTTAAATCATATTTTTTATTTAGCCACACAGATTAGGATAACACATTCTTATTATTGCCAAGAGAATTGTTCAAACTAAACGAGTCTTACAGTACACATTATTAAGGTGCAAAGTGTAGTATAGTAAGTAGTATTTATCCGTTTCACTTGTGGCTAATATGGCACGGTGATAGACTTATACTGGCACAGGATGAAGACGCGCCATGCGTTGAATTTCAATAGTACATCAGTGATCCTTATGAACTTTCAATGCAATTGATTGCAATTTTATGTCAACAATAAAATAAAATCATTACATTATGATCATCACTTTTGAAAATTTATCGGCATGACAAAATATAGCTCAGACTAGAAGCGTGATAAAGTCTTGCCAGCTCCATCCCAATCCCACGGGAGATTGTGCGGTCGGTAGCTAGTTAGGAAATAATGCAAGAAACTGAACGTGATAAATTTTAGCGCTCCAAGGCAGCCGAGTGGGGGCGGCTGCGGTGCGCAATCGATCACCCAGCCGTCCCTTGATGAATAGCCACCCAGTGAAAATCAAGATAGACCCCTTCCCCTGCCGGAATATTGTTCTATTAATTACACCACCTCGGCGCAATATTTTTATTTGACCCACTCAATATGATGAAGTTTTTAATTATGTCGATGCTTCGGGTACAGAAACTGGCAAGATACCTACTCGTATACTTTTTATTCAGACGAGCTTGGGCATAATTTAAAGATTGTGAGTTTGATCATCACTCAAGAAAATTGTATGTGTGACAAACATTTGTATGTGTGTTTTCCTTATACGTATGGAAAGTTCCGGTATGTTCATCAGCTTTAATAATATATTGGCGTATTTAGTTGTGAATAAAAATATATATTTTCTATACAACAAAGACTACGCAATTTAGTACGATGTGTAAGATTATTCTTCGTGTGTAGACAAACTGCTCTTTCTGGCTTTTAGTTATTGATGTGTTAAAATATATAATAATAATTTTGTCTGGTTTATATTTAAGTCTTTTACAAAACATAAATTTTAAAAGTATATGTATGATTTATTTAAACAAATTATCATTATTTTATTTTCAATTTCCATTTGTCCAACGCCTAGAAGTATAGAATCTTATTGTGAGCTATGTCCTTAATTTCCATAAAAATAGGCATTTCTATTCGCTAGAATAACTTTACCAATGATTGACCTTAATAAATATGACCAGAAAACGAATTTCACTTGCCTGTTCCGTTTAATAGCCAACCACAACAAACTATGCGAATAAAACACGTACGAAATTAAGTGCGCAGTAAAATAATTACTTTAAAGGGCCTCTCGGGAGCAGGTTTGTTTAATGCATAATTGTTGATTGCATCATGCAAAAGCACACCACTGTGGCAATTATTCACTATCAAAAATACAGAGCAATATTGTTATCATTTTTGTATAGGTAATACTTATGTGATTTTGAAAAGCAATGTAGTCGCAGCAACCACGGCGTCTTCTTTATTTGCAACTTAAAGGGAGAGGATACCCAGAAAGTCCACTCCTTTTTAGAGGCCCAAGTCAACCTGCAAAGCAAATAAGGATGCCAAGGCCAACATTCATCAGCCCAATGAGCCCCGAAACTTCTCAACAAGAGTCGTTGAAGGAAGCCCTTCAAATGATATTCTTCACGAATATCGAAGCAAGAACCTCTGCTGGAGAAGATGACCTTATATAGCTTCGACTATCAAATTTAATATCGGCTATTATCTGAGAATAGTGGTCGTAAACTTCTACTAATCTACATTGAGCGTAGTTGATCACCACATAACCATGTTGTATGCAGGTCGAATATTAGTTTCGATTCGGTTGCTAATCCACTAAACTGTAAATGTACCCTTATCGTAAAACATAGTGTTACTCGGCACAATCCGGATATTCTCTGACATTGCAAGATGCGATCGTAATTTTGCCGGCGGATGTTGCGTGCACGCAATCTGATACAATAAGTATCGAATTAATCTTGATATTATCTTAAGCTTTAAGCTACAGAGCGAACCTTGGTAAACCTAGATATTATTATAAAAACAATTGTTTCTTTATACTTTCTGATTTTTGGTGTAGAGTAGCGATTTTACTTTACCAGTACAACAGTTATTTAAATACATATCACAGGCATCAGTCTCACATAAACTACACAATAAGTTGTTGCATTTTGCGATGTTAAGTTGTTGTTTGTGATGAGATAATTAAACTTTTTTTTAAAGTGGTGGTCAAAACCGGACAAAGTAAAGATTTCATTTGTAAAAGCAATTTGTCCCCATTTTACTAAAATAGTTGCGTACAGCGTTACGGGTTCTGAGACAGACTACTGAGCGCATCGCCTCGTGCTGTTATTTGCACACTCCCTTTAACACCTGCTACGCTACTTTTTGGATGAATCAGGTTTGCATTTGCTATATATAACAGAAATATGTTAAGCTTTTAGCTACGGAACGAATCATGTTAAATAATGTGAAACCCTAGGTATTGTTTTAAAAATAATATAGTTTATCATTTTTGTACAAATACACAATAACGACAAATCTCGTTCTCATAAAGACACAGCAGGTACGGCTTCACAAGTAAAAACACATTTCGCTAAAATGGTTGCATTCATTATTTACGGAGTGCATCGCCTCGTGGTGTTTGCAAGCGAAGTTAACTAAACTTTTTACGGAATTTTTGGAATACAACTAAATAAATATTTTATAAATATTTGCCATACATTGTGAGCAGAAAATAATTTTGAAGTTATTGGCGCTTGAACTTTTATAAAAGCCCTAGATGTAAATCAATAGCTTTAACGGGACAAAAGGAAATTTATTATCATTATTGTTTAAGTGATACGTTCACAGAACTTAATCCAGAATAAACTGGATTTGCTCGTTCTGAATTAATCACGGGATAATTACAGTTTCGCAGTTTGCGTGTAAGTTTCGTTAAGAAGCTAATTTCTCAAGCAATCGAGGTTTTTCTAACACTTTAATGTCAGCTTTTCTATGTAAAACTACTTAAAATTAATAGCTCCTAGTAATAACTTAATACTAATTGATAACGATGGATTGATTTTACCTTGTACCTATAAAGGTACAAGGTAAAATCAATCCATCGTATCATCTATGTCAATCGTTATAAACCATCTCTTAAAACAGTATTACAATAATATTACTTCGCCTTTTCTGGTACTAAAATGATGACGTATCATTATATTAGTATTACTACTGTTTTATGATATGGTGGTAGCCCCTCTATCCTTATATTCTTCTTAGCTCGTTTTTCATTTTAATCGTATAGCATTTATTTGTACGCCAAAACTATAAAGAAATATGATCTGTTATTTTAAACTTGGACTTAGAAAATTTTGGTTAAAAACAGAAATACTAGTAGTTTGAATGAAAGACCAAAAATTCAGGGTAGTCATCATTTACCCGAGCATCCTCGAGATATTTTTATGTCATAGCACAAGTGATTATTGAAACTACATTAATATTTTAAATATTGAAATTTTATAAATGGAAAAAGATATTACATCAATTAAAAATAACATGAAAATCGCGATGTGAGAAGTGCTATTCAAAAAAGGAAATGATAATTTTAAAAAAAATATATATTGGAAGTAAGAGCGTCGGTGGCGCAATGGTATCAACTGTCGCCCTCCTACCGGGAGGACTGAGGTTCAATTCCCGCCGCGTACAAATGTATTTTCGAATTTTTGAAAAATATATGTACGTTATCCGACGCTCTTGCGGTGAAGGAAACATCGTGAGGAAACCTACGCACGCCTGCGAAGAGATTCAAAGGTTGTGCGTGAAGTCGTCCAACCCGCACTGAGCCCGCGTGGACGACTAAGGCCTAAACACCCTATACGGGTAGGCTCGTGCCCCTCGGTGGGGATGTTTAATGAGATGATGATGATATATTGGAAGTATATGATACACCGCTTTAAATATATAAAGTTACTTTTGACATATATTTTTGTTAATGAACGGCACAAAACCAATAATAAATATTTACCCCGTACATATCTTAAATCTTTTTAAAGACAAAAGTGAAAGCGTAATCATATCTTCCATATATTACGGACTCGACACAAATTCGACATGAGATCTAACCAATCCAACTTGTAATCCATGATGCAGTTACAGTTCGAGCTTCTAACTGTAACATGAGCGACAGATATGGCCAATCAGCATTAAATTTAGCATGCCATAACATGGCACACAACGATTGTCAGTGGTATACAGTCAACAGATTTATTGGCAAAGCCTACGAGTTTGTAAAATTCATTAACTGAACGAGACTTTAAACAACTGATGTGGAACTGAAAAAAAAATTCAAACAAAATGTTTGAATTTTTTTAGTAAATTCTGCGTATTTGTATTGATACTTATTGATGATGGACGATTAAAAATATGATTCTTTTTAAATTTTGGATGGTCAATAATAAGTATTGAACAAAAATCGTAGCCGTAAGTTAAATAACATACATTCGGAGGAACTAGACATTCGTTATTTCTATCGGTTAACAATTGCAATATGATCAAGACGTTAAAAGTATGTAAGTATATATGTAAGTAAACATACCTATTTTCTCCTAAGGGCCGTCATAGGTACGATTTCTTAAGCAATATGAAGCATTTTAGTATAACCCAGAGCTAAAGGACTGCCCCGTCTGCCAAGCAGTGAAATAACTGGATTTGACTATTCACCTTTACGCCACAACTTGACAACTGCCCTATGGTATTTTTTTTATTGCGTAAGGTATAGGCAACATTTGATAAGTTACTCTTGTGCATAGTGATAACCACGTGTCATCATTATTATTAGAGCCTAAAAAGACCACTACTGTACGAAAGCCTCTTCTAATCACATCCGTGCGGACCGATCCTCAGCAGTCAACATCAATCGGCACCTTAAGCAGATGATAAGTCCATCTAGTTGGTGGGTGACTTTCTAGAGCTTTCCAGGCCCACTGGCAAAGGTTTTCTCAACACAAAGTGGTCCAGATAACCACGTATGCCATCTATGGACTCGGTAATAATAACTGTCAAGTATTAAACTTATTTATCTATTTCACATTTTTTGAATGAACGCTCTCACTAACATCACGAACTATCAATCAACTATATAAATCTATTGTTAACGTTGCCAAGTATAGCAATAACGTTTTGGTATAATTTCGGGTTGTTTATACCATATGCGTTTATATTCTTATTTTATGGCGCAAGAAAGGATCCGCAATTCCGTACATAAGGAAACATAAAGGCAATGGTGAAGGGAGGCGATATGACGCTTACTTGGCGCCACTATAAGTCACAATATACAGGGTGGATAGCGAACTGATGGACATATTTTGGAAGAGCATCTGATACTTAATGTGTACACTGAATGTGTTTTTGATTCGGTTTTAACTTTTGTGGCTCATCAACTCTTTGTGGGTTTTGGTCTCCGAAACGGGAGACTTCCACCAGTCTCTATCCTACTGAACAACCTTGATCCCCGAGCTCACTCATGTCAGACAGGAAATGGTGGATATCCTTCCAGCGAAATCTTGGACAACCGACTGGGCCCTGATCCCTGTATTGTGCAAGATATACTCCTCGATCCACCCCCATTAGTCAGAAACCAAGTGACCGAGCTATTGGAGGCGGTGGCCCTGATTTTTTATGAACTGAAAAAATATTGCCACAAGTATCCTAGTAAACATTTTTTGCACCCGCCCGTATAAAAAGAATTCGCTGGAACATCACGCCGAATGTACTCGCGCTCACATCTTAAGTCAAGATTCTTAACTTTGTAGAATGTACAACCGAAATATAACCCGCCCAGGACAGCAACCTCACACATATTGTAGGACGATTATTTTCTTACAAAGAGAATTTAAAAACTATTACAATTTAAACTTAATGTTTTTGTTCTCCAAAATAACTGGTCTATTCTAGTCTAAGATTTAATTTGCTATACTGAGATGTGTACACGGTGGAACCCTGTATTTGTGATTTACGTAATACCACAGATTAAATAATATGTAATACTTAAGATGCATTGTCGAATGCGATGGCTCAGACGTAATTTGATTTTACATTATTATGTTTCTAGTTAATCTGTCCTGTGATATGCTTACAAAACAATCGAAAAAAGTGTTACGAATGCAGCGACAGCACACATACACATATTTCGAATTTCAACACATTTACCTTAACAAAAGAGTCCAAACTGTACTCTCTTCGGCGGTTCGTTTTTGAGGCACGGATAGCGTATCTACCTTTATATATACAAAATATCATTGGTAAACACCATATCATTCTCTTAAAAAGCTTTGCAAAAAGCAAATATGATTCTTTGACATATTTTTAGCAACTGAGCTAACCCAAGTGTAGCTTATAACACCTTTATGAGATACATATTAAAATAATACTTTATGCTATGGAAACAAGAACACTATTGAATCGTCGGTATCTATCACCTCTAATTATAATTAGTACATACCAGTGATTCGTAAATACGTATAATCATAATCATAGCTATTATTAAATAAGCAACATGCCTGATATAGTCTCATCGTGTATAATATTTTGCTAAAGACTGTAGAAAGTCGAATCAGACTATCATCTAAGCGAACGTTATTCAGGAGGTTTTTTTTTTTTTTTACATTAAATAGGCCAGCGTTTGACTACGCCTTGTCTGGTGTTAAACATCGACGATGTCTAGGATGAAACACGCTGACCTAGAAGAAACCTATTTACTCTCGACTTGAAGACCCCCAAATTGTACACCTCGGGAAAAACATAAGCTGGCAACGAATTCCAAAGTTTCGCAGTGCGAATAATAAATGTGGATTCAAAGCGCTTAGTACGACACTTCGGCATCTCTACTATAAATGGATGTCGCTTCACCGTCTGCCTGGTTGATCGATGAAAGAAAGGACTCGGCGGGACAATATCATGCAATATTTGTGCACACTCCCCGAAGTGCAACCTATAGAAGCACGACAAAGAGGCAACCCGCCGCCGGTGGCTCAGACCTTGCAACCGATACTTGGGTAAAGAGCTGTTACCTATTAACCTCTCGGCTCGTCTCTGAATGGTATTAAAAGTTTCCAGTTGGTATTTAGCTGAGCCATCCCAAAGGTGAGAACAATACTCCATGCAAGGTCTTACTTGTGCCTTGTACAAAGCAAGGAGCTGTTCTGGAGTGAAGTATTTCCTCACCTTAGAGAGGACACCAAGCTTTTTCGAGGCCAACTGGGCTTTAGACTCGATAAAAGATCCAAAATTAAGAGACGCCGAGAGAGTAGTGCCCAAGAGCTCAAGGCTATCCGAAATTGGCACCGATAGACCACGGAAAGAAGGTGTGAGGTCAAAAGGTGTTCGCTTTGTGGAGAAAAGACACGCTTGAGTTTTTGAGGCATTAAACGCGACCAAATTAGCATCACCCCAATTAGAAACAGACCTAAGAGATGAGTTCAAACGCTCAACCATAGCCTCCCGCAGCGCCTGCACTTCAAACCCACTGGTACGCGCATTGGACGTGTAACTCTCTACAACTGTGCTGTCATCTGCATACCCAAGGATACCGGGTATCAACAGATCGTTAATATGCAGCAGAAAGAGCGTTGCAGAGAGCACTGACCCCTGAGGAACACCTGCATTCAGAGACAACTGATCAGACGAGCAACCATCAATGACCACCTGAAGAGATCTATCTCTCAGAAAGTCTGCAATCCACGCACACAACCCAGTGGGCAAGCCATAAGCAGGAAGCTTGCTAATCAGACCGTCATGCCAAACCCTGTCAAAAGCTTTTGAAATATCCAACGAAACGGCAAGTGCTTCGCCATGCCTTTCCATTGCTTCGCTCCAGATGTACGTGGCGTACGCAAGAAGATCACCAGTAGACCGACTGCGACGAAACCCAAACTGTTGATCACTTAAGAGATCATTCGCTTCAAGGTACGCCAGAAGTCTACGATTCAGAACCCTCTCCATACTTTTACAAAGTAAAGACGTGATTGAGATGGGCCTGTAATTAGCAGGATCAGCACGACTACCTCTTTTAGGCACAGGTTGCACGTTCGCAAGCTTCCAGGATTTCGGCACAACACCAGTGTCAAGAGAAAGCCGGAAGAGGCGTGTCAGCACGGGAGACAGTTCAGGCGCACAAACCTTCAAAACAATTGCAGGTATACCATCAGGACCGCTTGCTTTATTACGTCCAGACCACAAAGTGTTCGACGCACCTCCGTCTGGCGAATTCGAATATCCGACATAGTTGTTGTAACGTTAGGCAAAGTAGGCGGTACGGCATTACCCGCATCAAGACGTGAAGACTGAGCAAACAGGGAGGCAAATAGGTTTGCTTTTTCCAACGCAGTGTGAGCCAGAGTCCCATCTGGTTTCTGCATTGGGGTCGATGGTTCTATTATGCTAGAGTAGAAGTGGTAAACTCTGCTTAGTAAGATGTCTCGGGACCGCAATTCAAGACTAATCGTATAGTAAATTTGGCGGGTTTAGTTTAGAATATAGCTATCATCATGATGATATCCTTAATTATAATCATTGCTGCTGCTCAATATTATACTCCCTCAATGATTTCTGGTTTCATGAACAATTAATTTTAGTAAATATTTAGTTTAAACGTCACAATCTGAAGTGTTAGTGTTTTTTTGTTCTATCATTAATACTATCAACTTATATAAACTCACTGCTTTAAAGGTTTCTTTTAGTCCCTGTAATAACAATAACAACATAATAATAATAAACCCTTGACACGCCACGCCGGAAATCAGATAATAAAAAATCTATTGTATCTGACGCTTTTAGTTGTCATTGATGTTTACACCGCCACGTACTTGTTTTTTTTAAATTAGAATCAGGTATGACAGTTTTAGTTAGGGCCAAAACTTTACACTGTAGTGAATAAATATTTAATGTGTCGCACTTTATGAATAACACACTTTATTTGTCAATCGCATTAAGACAAAAACAATGATCTGCCTATAAAACCCAACAAAGATTCGTAGTTGTAATATATAAGGTAAGGTTTCAAATGACAAATAACACTAGAACGTCCAACATAGGTAGGTAACACAACTTTCATATGTGGGACGGATGAGGCGCCGCAATAAGTCTCAATTACTTTATTTACGTAACAGAATGCATTTAGGGAATGAGATGGCTCAGCATGTTCCCTCTTGGTTTCGTACGAATTAGTTTAGCGTTTGTGTAGACGAGCCGCCGTTTGGCTGGATTAGTGGGATTGCTTCTTAATTAGCCTACTCGCGCTTGCTGGTTGTATCCGAGAGAGTTGTCGTTATCCGAGAGCTTTGTCATTCAGCGTTTGGTATGCAGAATTGTGATGCGCTTTGAAAAAAATAGGTATAACCATGGACGTATGAAAATACGGAGAGTATTTTGAAGTGAACATTAATATTTTATGTATTAATGATTTATACATAATATGTTCTCACTTCTCAAAATAACAATTGTTGTGTCAAAAGGTCTGAATATTTTTTTAATTCTTTACAAAACTTGCCGAATTATGACATTTATGATACATTTTTACTGTCAGTTTTTTATGCGTCCATGACATAAATTGATAAAACATTCTTTGTTATTTCATTTAATACGATTCTTTAAAGAAACATGAACGTTGAAGGGAATGTCAGATGTAATTTATATAATCTACCTACTACATATTTATTTAACTTTTACACTTGGTTCGATGAATTCGACTCGCGTATTATTATTTTTAAATATTATTGTGATGCATCTTCTTGTCAGATACTTAATCAACATATTATTGTACTCATCATCATATAGATATATTTATAGACTGTTAGTTATAGTTTATGGTTTCCAAGCGAATACCATAAATGTAAGCACCATTTTTTTAATTAAAGTAAATCTGTAGATATCTCGCAAGATACTTAATAATCAGATTAAGTAAGCCATGGCACATTATGTTTTCCATAAGTTTGGAAATAAGTTACACGAATTCAAATGAACCTGAGTGTGCGTGACGTCACTGTTTTGCTTTCCATTCAACTTGTCCCATTATTGGGCAATTTACCATTCACTGCTGCGGAAACGGCATGTTTTATAGCGTTTGAGCAAGTTTTTATTTGCCTTGTGTTAGATTTCATAAGGATAACTTTATATCGAAATTGTTTTCCATTTAATTTTAATTTGTTAAAAACTCTAGCATGCATTACCATTCAGCTTTTTGTAAGAAAACTTGTCGTACTTATAGTTAATTTTCGACGACCCATTTGGTGTCGCGGTTGAGAGGT
This sequence comes from Leucinodes orbonalis, assembly GCA_019425675.1. Lineage (NCBI taxonomy): Eukaryota > Metazoa > Arthropoda > Insecta > Lepidoptera > Crambidae > Leucinodes > Leucinodes orbonalis. The sequence continues at coordinate 44,886 of PQWD01002801.1, read as the reverse complement.
CGACTGCAACCCAAGGGTTCGATCCTGGCAGTACAAAATTTGTGTGCATTAACATGTCTGTTTGTAATGATCTGGGTATTTTCTATGTATAATATGTATGTTTTACAAAATGAAATGTATTAATATATTTATATCCGTAGTTTAGTTGGTTACATTGGGTTCTTCGCAAACACATAGGAACCCCAACCTCCCTATGATTTATTAGATAAACGACGTAAAGATAGAATTTGTCAACCCAACAATGTAGGACCGAACTTGAGAAGCATCATTTTTACTATCTTGGCTCAATTGTTTAAATAAAATAAATAGAATGCAAATATATAACCCTATAACCTATAATGTAAAATTATTTTAACACAATGGCTTCTTGGGATTGAGTATGATGTGGTTGAATCTTTATTGAAATGACACTCTTTAACAATGCACTTTAATTTACATACTCAAAAACACACACTTCTGTTTATTACACACACATTAATATAATCTCACACACACTACCAAATAAAACAGTAACCTAACTTTGCATATTTGATTGTATAAATGTTATATATATATTTTATTCCATTTCCTTATATAAATATTATTAAGCTGATTGTTAGTAAATAAAGGAGGCTTGTAAAACGTTATATTTGAAACGCTCATCTGCTAGAGGTGGGTGCTAATGCTACAACACAGTCCTAGACTACTGTATTGTTAACGCTTTGAATTTTCGTGTGTAATATAAATTGTGTTCAATAAATAAAAAACATGGGCTGTTATAAAAAATACAAATATTTTAGAACCATACCCACAAGGATCTGTAACTAGCAGAAGTCCATCGGCGTAGATGACTTTGCAGAACCTCAAAGTACTCGTAAAGGTGGAACTTTATATAATTTTGTACAATTCATGTATTTTGACATAACAACAACAAATTCTCACATATCTATACTAATATTATAAAGCTGAAGAGTTGTTTGTTTTTTGAACGCGCTAATCTCAGGAACTACTGGTTCGATTTGAAAATTTCTTTCAATGTTAGATAGCTTATTTATCGAGAAAGCCTAAAAGCTATTTATCATCCCGCTACGAGCAATAGAAGCGGAGCAGCAACGAAGAATGTTTCAAAATCGGGGGCAATTCTTCATACTTGGAGCTTCCGCTGCGTACGCTGCGTAAACGGTTAAAGTTTCGCAAAAGTCATGTTTGAGAGTATTGTTCCCCTTTTAAAGGTCTACAAAAAAATCTGCGACAGCATATGTCTATCTTTTAAGTTTAGCTCCCTATTACATATTTTTTTCAATTTTCTTTTATAAAGTAATGCATCATTTGCGAAAGTGTTTTCATAATTATGATATTATTCGTTATTCAAATTTATCTTATATTCAAATTCAAATATATCTTTATCACAAGTATTTTTTCTAAACAAAACTGCTCCTTACATCATTCAACTTAAATTAATATCTTATGAGATATCGCAGTTTTAACTCACCTATATAAACGAAGTAGCGGGTTAAAGAGAGCGTTAGGCGCGGACGAAGTCGCACGCAAAAGCTAGGGTCACATATAATTGTACTATATTAACTATCATCCTAATTAAATATGTAATCAATTGACTCCATCAGAGTAAATGTCGAAAGGAATGGATTTTTAAACTGGTTGGCTCTAGCCAACTTCGTCTTCACCTGCTCATAATATAACATCAATCAGATAGTGCATATTTGTGAATTTTATTACTAGATACAAAATCCGGACAGTAAGTTTAAGTGACAGGTTTGATAAAACCAATTCATATGTAATAAAAAATAACTTCACCACTAAGAAATTTGCTTTTCTTCCAAAACATTCACTATTTAATAAAAAGTTATAACCAATTTAAACTTGTAAACATAAAACACAAAGAGCCGCTTATGAAGTGTAACTATTTAGGTGGCATGTCAAATACCCGCGCGAACTTTCGCTTTAAAAGCGGCACCCAGTAGATATTGTGTAAGTTTTCTAATTTATACATTCGCGACACGATCGGGGCAACATTGCTGTTGTTTTTTTTCTGTATCGGCACTATTCCCCCGTGCTATAATTTATCGGAATGTTGGTCGTGCTGTGATTTATACTTAGCGGTTTGCGGTGGGCGAACCAATTTCGCTCCAGTAAAATCGTTACTCTCCTAATACTTTGATGAAGGTTGAACTTTGTCGACAATACGCTTATTGCTTAGAAACAGGCTTCTGATAAGCTATTTAATAATGTGGTTTTGACACGAAGGTGCAGGGAGCATACGCTTTGACTTTAGTAAATTAAGTAAATAAATTAACTTTACAATGTTAAAGTTGTGTAAGTATAGGCTGCAATACGGTCAGATTTGAATAATTACGCTGACATAATTTAAACACGTAATAATGATGATGTGTGTAGATGTTGTATTAGCTTATGTTTTTCGATCTAAGAAGCAGCAAATGCTTTATTTAAACAAACGGATACGCCCTGGGCTATTTAAATATCTTCTTTATTATCTTTACTGATAATCCAACCAAACCACAGCTAAAGTTAAAAATACATTTTATTTGTTGATTTTTGCTGAAAGGGACGATATCATGACCACGTGAACAATATTTTTCTTATATATGCGATGAGAATCAAAAGTCATATTTATTTTAAGTTTTGCTAGTATTTACGTTAAAACGTGGGCCCTGACTTACAAGATGGGGATCTTTAGGTGACAGTCCTTTGCCATGAGTTTTTGTTTTGTCATATCGTTATTATACACTTAAAGATAACTATATATTAGAACAGTTACTCGTGACAAACATTAGGGTTTGTAATATTAACTTAAACCTCAAATTATTTATTAAAACTTGTTGCCGGCGACAGTGCTATTCATTTATCAGGCGCAAACCGCTTTCGTATATTAAATTCAAGCGTTCCGAACTTCGATAAGAGCAGGACATACCAGAGTCCGCCTACTGGTTTACGTTTCTTCTCGAAAATGTCGGATTTTTACGAGAAAACTTTCCTGTATAATGTCGAAAGCCAGGCCGTTGCGCAGAGTGATTAAACTTGGATTTTATTTGCACAAATAGCAGAAGGGGAATTTCATTTAACTTATTCGTGTGCAATAAAAATACTTGTCCCAAAACTTATTATGACAGATGGTATTGTCGTATTTTATAAAGACGTACATAATAATGTAAAAGAACACGTAATTCTAACATGGTTCGAAGTATGAATGAGATTAGACATTTTTTGTTCGTCTTTATTACTTTAAATAAGAATAGGTTAAGAATATATTTGAGGACGCTAAGTCAGTATTATTACTTCGAAACATTTCTGTTCGGTATTGTAGATAAATAGATTTCAAAATATCATATTGCTACTATTTATATCCAACTGTGAACTGGCGTAGATTTAAAACCAGGCAAAGCAAAACCGGAAATTATTGCTACGGAATCGTAACAACAATTTTAGCACAATCATGGGTACAAAATTGCCATGTAATTTTAACAGTAATCCCTACCCTATCAAAATTCCAAACTCATTTTAATATCGTAATCTTCGTTTTTTCCCCACGTCAGTGTTGTTATATATAGTTTAAAGATCCTTTTCCGCATCTTTGAAAGCTCGAACACCTCTTACGTTTTGCGAAGCACTTTTAGAGAAGCCCTTTGTGAGTATCTATTGAATCGGACGGGAAAAGAGATGGCTGTCTGATTGCTGAAAACTGCAAAGGTGTCGACGCAAGACTCCGGTACGCTCGTTACAAGTGTTAAAGCGCCATTTGTCCATCAGCTTCTTGTTATGATCACATAACAATATGTTAGGTATCTTAGCATGAACATGTATTTAGTTTTGTATGCTAGGATGATTTTCCTTTACCAATGTGATTGTAAGCGATTGTTAATTGTTCATTCGCGGCGAGAACCTGGTGTCTGTGTCACAACTTTGTCCTTTTCAGACACCAGCTTCTCACATCACAATAGATGATGGTGAAATATCGCATGTTGTATTGTTCTTCTGATGTGAGATGGAATAAATAAATTATTATTATTATCTTGAAATATTTACGTGCATTAGCCTGTAAACATTTCAAGATACCTTCACTTTATAGGTTCATTTATGAAGGGCGTTTATACGTATATTAACATGCAATTAAAATTAAAACATGGATTCATTAACGCGAAGCTAAAGTAGTAGGTATTGGTATTAGCATTTATTAGTTTTTAGAGACTGGACCTGCAATACTTGCCGAATAACTTATTTATTATTTTAATTGTAGAAAATTATACTTCAGTTAATGTAATTACAAATACTAAAAAATATAAACTTATTTTGATATCGAATGCAGAAGTGAAAGCATTAACGAAAAGTCGGAAAATTTCATATTTTTTATTATTTTGAAAGGTGCTATATATATATATATATATATATAGATGAGATTTTTATTTATTTATGGTAATGAGGCACGCTGTTGTACATTTCAAAAAATTTAGATTTTTATTCCATATAGTCGTGGTTTTGTTGTACGCCATAGGTTTGTTGTATACCTCTCATGTTTACGAATGAACTTTATTGACATTACTATCTTATGAAATCGTAAAATAATGGTAGCAGTCGCTTCATACGTTTACAAACACATAAAAACATACATCAGCATCTTGCTAGTTACTGCAAGTTCTGACGAAATGCTCTTCTCGTACAAGGCACTAAGAAATGTTGGTGATTTACACAGGCTTCATTGTGTGTCTCAGATGAAAACCTCGGAACTTGTGTGCTAGTTTAAATTCAGTTTGTAACTGCAAATCAACTCTCAACAGAGTTGTAGAAATGCTTGGTTCAACTGAACATAGATGCTGTAGCATTACGCCATGATAAAATGTAACATGAGGGCAATGATTGAGTTGGTACATAATTCTCAATATTTTTGAAATAATCTACTATTATATGTAGGACTTCAAGGAAAAAATACTCACAAGTACTTGCGTCATTACATACAAATAAAAAAGGAATGTTGGTCTTCAGAAATTATTAAATGTCAGAAAAATATAGTAAGTACACAAAAAACTGATACGGGTTTTACAATTACACAAAAATGTGCTTCCGAAAGTAGGTTTACGTATTTAATCGGGTAAATAAGTCTACTGTTACACGTCTCAAATAAAAAGTCAACACATCTAGAATGAAATAATATTTTAAATGCGAAAGGAACGCAGTCTGTTTGTGACACTTTCACGTCTAAACGGCTGAACGGATTTTGATGGAAATTGTATGAGAGGGGGAGAAATTTTATGGGACTTTTTGCACTTTTCAAAGGAGAAAGCTCAAAATTGATAGAAAGACGTATATAAAATACATATCATCTACAGCCGCGTAAAATAATATTCTGTTTTCGTAACCAGGAAATGCTACTTCTTTATGTATATGTTTATAAGGAAACGTATTTATTTTCAAAACACATTCATAAAGAATCTCAATAAACTTTAGAACCATATCTTAGGCAACCCCTCATTAAAGTCCGCGCGCAAATGTGTGATTTTATAAAAAGACAAATATTACGTGACCGTCTATAGGGGCGTCTTGTAATAACTCTTTTACACTTTTGACTCGCTTTCGGCGTGAATTTGAGTTGGAATTTAATTAATTTCAACGTTTCAGCCGGGCTATTCGTCCCCGCGAGTGGTGCCCATAAAACCTAATGGACTTTCGTTGTACAGTGGTAATTCTGGGTCTCTCACAGCGGACCTGCAATCTTACTCGTTTGCAGATAGATTCAGCTATTTGCCGACCCTGACTTAATACGTCGCGCAATTTTGACTTTTGCGAACTTCACAAATTTCCGACGTGGAGCGCATTTCAATAGGCTTCTTCAAGTCTTCAGAACCTTCAAATGTGTCATCACGAGTAAAGACGTATTATTAAGTGTATATTTTTCTTTGGTTGTGTACATTGGGGCTTCATCATCATCATCAGCTCATTAAACGTCCCCACGACGGGCCTACCCGTATAGGGTCCCAGTGCGGATTGGACAACTTCACACACAACCTTCGAATCTCTTCGCAGGCGTGCATGAAGGTTTCCTTGCGATATTTTCCTTTCCGTATGAGCGTCAGATAACGTACATATATTTTCGAAAATCCGAAAACACATTGGTACGTGTTGGGATTTGAACCTCAGCCCTCCTGATAGGAAGGCGACAGTCCACCATTGAGCCCGATGCTCTTCGACGCATTGGGGCTTACAATTTAATAAATTTGCTGTTACTTATTTGTGCATTAACATTAAATGCAAGTGAATTAACTGTTGAATATACTTTTTTTGGCGAATGTTAAGCTGTAAATTTGATATTTAGAAAGGTAAACAATAGAATCAAAAAGTAGTTTTGTAAGACTAAAGTTATACCGTGATTTATCTAAAAACTGTACGGGTAAACTAAAGGGTAGAAAATTGATCGTCAGGTCTGTTGATTGTTTTTTAGTTTGTCTATAGGTACCGCGTAGACATTTTGGGCACGTTATGTCGTCGCTTGTGGATTAAATTAGAGAATATGTTTGCATGATATTTTGGTAAGTATTTTATGATAGCATATTGTTGCAATTTTTTATTTTTCTTACAAAAATCTACTTTTGCCAAGGCAACACTTCCTAGCTGGATGCAATACATCATGGTGAAAACACTTGGACTTCCTGCATATTTTTTTTGGAAAAACATCTTGAACATACGCATTCAGATTGCATGCCAACATTCAGCTTTTTAACCATTTAGCACGCTAAAATCGACTACCTATGAGTTAAGTTACGGCAAAACTTTTTACGATTTAAACTCCAGTTAAACTGACACAAGGTTTTATGGCAGTAATTTAATGTATCATAGTAGCAATTCTGTACCGCCCATAAACACGAAAACCCATTCTAAATTGATATTTATAAAGTTGTTTCGCGACAAATACTTTATAAAGAATAATATAGTACGTTTTATGGCCATTTTAGGATTTAATTTCTATTTTAAGTGATATTATCTGTAAACTATTTATTTTGCCGAATTTTAACTCACTAATCAATTTAGGCCTTAATATTCGAAATACTACAACTGAAAAGTGAAATTAATATCATCAATAGAACATATGCCATTAGCAGATCCCTCGCTACGATGGTGCTGATAGTCTGATACCGAGTCTTAGCTCTTTATTATTTTTTTACTATAACATATGTAGGAATTAGCCAATTCACAATATTTAACTAACCTTTTTCAAGAATCGTAATATATATTATTATAATTAAAATATAACAAATAAAGTAGTTACTCATACTGAATATTCGTTTTTAATTAGTACATTATCTTTGTACATTTCGGGATAATTAACGAAAAGCCATATCGTAGATTTACAAACACTGCAGAACCTGTTCGAATATTATGATAATCTTTTCTCTAAAAAATATAAACAGCATAGCAAAAGGTCACTGCTGGAGGTTTGATGAAAATAAAAATCGGAAAACTGCTACATACAAATCAATGAAAAGCAAATAATTTTAAATAAGAGTACATTAATCATGTGATTTATGTACTGATATTCGCTGTTTTTTTTTTTGCTTTGATGCTCTTATATAAAAAAACCTCGTTTCATGAAGAAAAACATCGTCGACGAATACTCGAAATAATCTCAATATATAGTCATCAGTTCTCAGAAATCAATTATCCCACCAAAACATTTCATGTAAAATGTTGCCGAGACGACCCAATAAGGTTTGTGCTGTGAAAAAGATAACCGATCAGTATCAGTTCATAAGTACGGCTTGTCGTATAGGTGATGCGAATATTTAGTTTCTGACTGATACTGACATATTTACTGATATGTAGAAATTGTTGAAGTAAGGGTCGGTAGAGTTAGATTGTGAAGATTCAGAAGCTTGGTTCTACATGAGATCGGTTATTTTTTTCACAGGGCAACCTTATGTGGTCGTCTTGGCAAGTACTTATAAATAGTTTTCTAGTTATTATAAATAAATAAAATAATCAAATCTAAAAAGTAGAAAAAAGTTTAATAAAGGGTAGGTAGTGCCCATGCGCTTCGTTCGGCTCATCTTGGTGGGGGCACTACCGTCCCCTCAGATCTCTACACTGTTGAGACTTAATGAGGAATAATGATCATTTTCTAAAACGAACTCAAGTAAAAAGAGCCCAGTTTGTTTGATAAACGTTATCGCCCCTCTCACCATCTAGCGCCCAGCAACTTGTTCATTGATTTAAAACTTTCAATGGAGAAAGTAAACTATGTAGAGGCGCTGGGCTCGCTCCATGTGCACAGTACACGCGATCCTGTGAAATATTACTCAAATATCTTGCTTCGAGTACGTCTACCACCATCGGTTCAAAAGTGCCTTAACTACAAATGGCCGTCATTTTTTGTTTTAATAATGGTTTTTTACTATAAGCCAAAAAAAAGGCGTTTAGGGGTTAAAGTTATGGGTTATTAGTGGGATTATGTGCTTTACATAACAGCCAGTGGCATGCACTCCATATATGCAAATAAGCAGTGCATTCCCTGTGCATCGCGACAACAATCAATCAATCAAATGTGCAATCATATTAAATGATTCCTAATTATTCGCCCATTTCCTCTACAAGTTTGAAGCGATTGCTGTCATCAACAGCAGCTCAATTTGACAAAAATTTTAATTTTATTGTTCTTGCAATTAGTGTCACTCACTTTATACCCTACTCATCATCTTTGTGCACGCCATTGCCTAGAGCTCATTAAATTTTGAAGCTCACTGTACACTCCACTCGCGTGTATTCCATCGCGTGTCTAATCTTGGTGCAGGCGTCGCCTTGTAAACGTCATCTCGAGTTATAATCAACCCCGGGCGTTTTATGTCGATTACCCATGCGCAATATGTGTTACGAGCCGTACACCCGATAGTACAAATTTGCTAAAACACGTTTTATGTGCGTGTTTTATCAACGTACGCTGTAGTATTTTAGTGCGTACGTATGGAGAACATACACGCGGACTTTGCTCATTTAATGGCTTCTAGGAGCTGGTATGACGTCACTTTTATTGGCACATAATCTACTCAAGTATCTTATAAGTGCAAAGTATATATAGCAAATAAAGGGAGATTAGTTCTCCCTGATTCTTTCGATACATAAGTATCGGAATTATTAAGCAACTGTGCAACTGAAACGTGGTAAGAAACAAATATCTATGTTTACTATCGCCTATAGGGCTTTAACCTCATTCAGGAGATAATTTCCTCGGCTGTTGGCGAGTTATTTATTCTATGATAATGGCAATGGTAATAAGATGAGGGCGAAGCTAACAATCGATATGCTCACCTTTCTCCTTTCGAAGCGAAACGTTGTTTGCTTTATGTATCCTTTTATATAATATTTGCATTTATTTATATATTTATTTCATTAAAACCACTATAGCACGTGATTGAGTTTGATTTCAATTTTGTCATTGATGATCTTGCTTTTTTATTTCCCTCGCTTGATAGATGCGCTGGATATAGCAGTAGCTAAAATAGGTTAGGCTGAATTAAAGAACCCTGCTACCCCATTTCTTCGAGTCTCATTTCTTCGGTTAATATTCATATTCATTTATATTTGTTACATAAGTACAATTAACAATTTGTGAGATATGTTGAAAGTTACAAATACGCCTTTTTCGGCATTGTGATAAAGTTAAAACTATTTCTAAAAAACATACATTTTTATAATATTAAATACATTACTAATTGCGATATGCCGTTGTCGCACGGCTTTTTCCTCCTTTCTGTCTAGATGCTTGTGGCGCAGATATCCTTTTGCAGCTTTACCGGGCGAGTGGCGAGCGCAGATGTAGCTGTCTGTATTTATATTGATAAAGGAGACAACGATCTAAGGTGATAGATATCTCTATTTTATGGCAAATAAAATATTGCTGTGGATTTAAATGCTTTCAGAAGTGCATAGCTCGTTAACCGTTCATATCATATTAATTGTATTCTTATAAAAAAATATATGAGGCAACCAGTAGCTTAACTTATCAAAAGTGGCTTTTCAAACTTTCATCGGAATCCTAAGCGTTCCATTCAAATTAACGGTAACCATTCGAGCACGGTGTCATGAGAGCGAAGTTTTCCAAAAGAATCCAACTGAACGTCTTTATTTGAGTTGGAGGACGGCAAGTTTGTTCACGTCAAAGGTATCATTTTCTGAGTTCCCAAGTTTCGTCAGTTTATCTTTTAAACCGCCGTCCGCTGCTTCCATTTATTGGACCTATTCGCATGTTATTTGAGAAGTCTGTGGCTCAATCAAGCCCTTTGTAATAGTATGCTTGAATCAAAATATTTTTCATTATGCACCGTAATTAAGATCGTAACATAATAATTTTGACGTAACGTAATCATAACCTATTTCTAGTTTACCATTACGTAATGGGTCATTGATTTGAAATGTGAATCCGTCTGTTTGTGGACAAGTTTCAACAAGTTTATCTCGTGAAAATATCCATGGTAAATTTTACAAAAGTAGTTATCGTAGAAAGCAGAGATTGTCGACGATATTCACTGCAAAAAAAATACAGACGGTTTGGTTCTATGACGATAAGTAGTACATCTTTATCCAGTTATCATATTATAAAAATCGTTAAAACAATATAACAGAAGCAAGGTATGACACTGTTACAATTATTCATGAAACGTCTCTTTTTTGTTCTGCTCATTTTATATATTTGAATCAGGATATAATAGTTTAAATTATTTCTTATTTTTAAATTAAAATAGAAAAGTGCAAAACTGTTAATGGAAAATGATCTTAATTGACTTTTATTATCCCACTGTGGCCATGGTGGCAGAAACCCATGACCTTGATCAAGGTGTGATACATGATTCCAGACTCCGACGATATCAATTGCCTTTAAAAAAATACAGTGAACTAAATCAGTCTATAAGTTAGTAAACTAAATGAGATAAAGTCATGACCTAAAAAAATATTTGAATACCAGGCGTTATTCAATAAAATAGTTGTAGTAACATCTCGTTCAAGCAGCTGAGGGCAACGTTCATTAATCTCGCAACGTCGTCATTGAATATTTACTCATGTTAACGAGCAACACGACCAACTAATAGTTCCACACCTATTCGCTAAGGCTTCCATTTATCTTCTTAGGTAACTATCTAGTGCTTCAAAATGTGTTTTGTTCACATGTTTCGCCTTAGTTAAGCTTAATTATTTTTTTGACAATTTTTTGGTATTTTGGATTCACACTGTATGTATCAAAGCATATATTAGGTTACCTAGCCCCCCCCTGCAACACCCTAAGCAAAGGTTCACTTCCGAGTCTGGCGACACCCGTTGCATATTTTTTTAGGGCTAAGAGCTAAGCTGTGAAGGTCAACAGCGAATCATCACGAGCTCATTAAACATCCCCACCGAGGGACACGAACCTACCCGCAAAGGATGTTTAGGCCTTAGTCGTCCACGCGGGCCTAGTGCGGATTGGCTGACATCACGCATAACTTTTGAATCTCTTCGCAGGCCTGCGCAGGTTTCGTCACGCAGTTTTCCTTTACCGTAAGAGCGTCGGATAACGTACATATAATTTTAAAAATTCGAAAGCATATTGGTACGTGACGGGATTTGAACCTGCGCCCTCTCGGTAGGAAGGCAAGAGTCCACACCATTGAGCCACCGACACTCTTGATAATGATAAGCAATCACTAAAGCGAGCAATGTTCTTACCCGTAATAAATGACGTCAAATGGAGATAAAATCTTCTTTCATTACCTGTAAAAAAAAAAACATTCACTTAAAATTCCTTATTCATCATTTTACTTAATTTACAAGAAAGTAGCAACCATCGCGTGTTTTAAAACTAAGTAATATTCATTAGCTTTAAAATACCCTTAGAAGTAAATAAACCTGGTAAGTGCGTCATTGCCAACCTTGCACTACAATAGATAATTGCCACTCGTTAATAAAACGTATAAAATTAAGTGTGACTAAAATCTAACGACGGTCATAGTTAAGTAACCTTGCTAAGCACTCAACTAACATTATTATATTTTACAAAACATTAAGAACAGCAAATTGTTTATTCAAATATGAAAGAGGTTATGCATCATTCCTAAGAGCTAGCTTTTTTTTTATCCTTTATAGGCAGACATTTGCCCGCCATCTCACCTGATGGTAAGTGATGATGCGGCCGAAGATGGATCATGCCTGCCTAGAAACAGCCTATTCACTCTTGCCTTGAAGACGGCCAGGTTGTAATGATCGGGGAACACATAAGGAGGCAAAGAATTTTTCATTGAAAAAAAGGTTTGCTTTCAGGAATCATTAACTAATTAATATGCAGTATTGTTCAAGAATATATTTTCGTATGATATTCTTAAATAAACTCGAAACTATTAAATTACCAAAATACATGAAACATAGGTTCAAATAATTAACATTCACCCGCCTGTGTTGCTAGGCGATAAAGAAGATAAGCATAGCCATTACTGCGCATTTAAAAATGGACCTTGCGATTCCACCAAGGCTGTTGGTAATTGGGCTAACGAGGCGATCCTTGGAAATGCAACTGGGCGTGACTAATGCAAATTGTATGTGATGGACATAAAGCACGCCGCAAACTATGCAGAAGGTAATAAGCTTTAAAACTGTCAACAGCAACAGCCAAACTGTTTTTGTACTCCTAAACAATTTATAATTGTTCGTGGTAAAACATTTGAAATAATATTTTAAGAAATAAACAAAGATATATTTTTTTTTGCAAAATATGCTTTGATTGCGATAACTGGCTCCTCGGACATGTGGTCCAAGCGTTGAGTTAAGATCATTGTGTGATCCAGGGTTCATGGGTTTGAACCTTACGGGGAAAACTTACTAACCGTGAGTTTTAGCATACAGTTTCTCCATAGCTTATCCTGATTATCTGAAAAAGAAGATTGCTTACTTTGGAGGGTATTCGGGGGTATAATGTTGTGTGCACAAACATTCACACAGCGCATCTTGTCCAAAAAGTTTTGTAAGGGAGGAATTTTATAAATGCATATTATAAAATAAATTCACATTACACTGAGAAAATACCCAAAACATTAAAAACAGTAATTTTTCGTATGAAACGGAAACCCTAGGGTGTAGTAGCTGACGTCTTAAGCGTACACGACGTTGCTATTCCCAGTAGCACCTATGATTAAACACGTAACAATTAACAAACATTCTAAAAAAGTAAATGGTTGAAATGATCACAAAAGCGAGCTGATTTGATTTTTATTTACTCTCACTTAAAATGGGTAACTAACAGATTATAATCCCTATATAATTGTTCTTAGTAGAACAATTGAAACGACATATAGGACATTTGTGTTTGTAGTAAAATAAAAACATTTTTATAGTAGCTTGCTACGAAAATCTCGTAACGAGGACTACGAATTTGTCGTAGAAACTTAAAATATTTTTTCACACTTGTTTATAAAATAGAGCCAAAATTTAGTCACCCGAACAAACTACTCATAATAAATAGTAGTAATAGGCATATTTTTTAATAATTAGGTACGTAGCATACAAAACGATAAGGGACGATATTGCATGGCAATAGTATTTCTAAATAATAGCAACTATATGCCAAAGATTATGATCTGCTCGCCAACACGAGCGAAGCGGAGCGCATGGGCACTGCCTACCTTTTCACGAAGTATATCAACGTATTTTTGAACTCTCATAAAATTGGTTTTTAAAGTACCAGATAGTTCATATTCTCGGAATATGATGTCAATAATGTACTTTTTAAACATATTAAGTCTCATTTGAAAGCTCTATAACTTTAGATTTAATTGATATTTAAAATACGCCGATTTTGTATATGTACAACAAACAAAAAAAAACATAAATTTATAATTTTCGCCCCAATTTTCTAAAATGGAAGGAGAATTTGATAAAGTAAAGGTACTGGGTAGAGTTAGGCCGTTTAGATTCAGAAGCTTGGCTCTTCATGAGATGTGATATCTTTTTACTATGCAATCCCTGAGTGAACATCTTGCACATTTAACATGCAATATTTTTAGTGGGATTGTACTTTTCCAGAAATATATATATTTAAGTATATTAGGCAAGTTTTCAACTGAAACAGTAAATGACATTTAAGATTAAAATAAGAAGTATATAAAGTTTATGGTGATATTTTGTCATTAATTTAAATCTTTGAATTACACGTGCATGTGCAATGTGTGCAATTTGAATACACGGCATCTTCACACATTTCCAGAAATAAAAGAGAAAAAACACAGATATTTTATTATTCGTCAGGGAACGAGTTAAAAACCAAGAGGTAACAATAATTTTGAATAAAAAATATGTGCCATGTTCGTATAATTTTTATGTCAAGGGACTTTTACATAAACGTACTTACTTTAGAACGCTCGCTTCGCAAGCAATATATTGTAAAGGCTTAAAAGGAATATTAACGATGTGTGCACCGGGGCGAGCGCATTCATTACTCTAATGCAGGTGACTAAGGTAATAGACTACAATAATAAATAACAAATTATTACCGCCAACACACGTATGAAACAGTAATGCTACACGTATGAAAATACACCATAGTTTTAATAATGAGACATCTGGGAAATTAAATATTCTTCAATATGTTTGTCCGGGTAGAAGAAAAAAAAATAGAATGAAATATAAATCGGTGACGTATATATATAAATTCGTTACTATTGAATTGCCTAAGCCTAGACCTTATAGTGAACGATGTCCCACGGACCGCTTAGGTACCGATTTACCGATCCAGATATGTTCTCTTATCAGCTCGATTGGAATACGTCATAACGTGGCTCAGCCATACAAACAACCAAATTTAAGAAATAAGCTAAATATAAATACTAAATTCCAACTCAAAATGTTCCACAATAAAACTAAACTTCACTCGTATTTCATTTATATTTACTCTCAGATAGTAGTGTTTAACGGCTAGGTTCAACACACCAAGCAATATAATTTGCATATTTTTACTTTTTAAGGGTAATCCGTAACACGAACGCCGCGATAGTAGTGTATCGGTCGACCCCATATTATCATTGTAACGGCTTCTTTATTCTTATCATGGCCATCGTAATGATTCAATGGTATCGTGACCTTTAACAAAGACGTAGAAGGAATGGGGATCATAGCCATTATGAGAGTTTTGGCCGATAGTTTAATAAACGCGGCGGTACCTTCGCAGATTGCCTTACACGTCATCTCTCTAAGTAAAACAACACTTTTTTAAGTGTCGCCATATCACGTCAAGCAATAGATAGATAACAAACCACCATTTAATACAATGTGGATATTCTAAATCACATTTTTAATAGAACTGCGATGCTTTGCAACTCACTAGAAGTAAAATCTAGCATTTCTAATTCTACAGAGTTTTCATTTCTACAGTTTATTTTATCCTAGGCACACGTTGTTGTTTAGATATCATCAGGCAAGACGGCGTCAAACTCGGTAAAGACACAACTGTGGTAACCGCATTACGGAAAAAAGAAAAGGGAATCGGAAAACTCAATAAAGAGACTCTAATGACCGCTCACTTACAAAACCCTTCAACGGTAAGAAAGAACCATTCTGGAAGGCGTTCAGCAGTGGCCTGTAATGGTTGGAACGATAACAATCAGTGCAAGCGGTATCGACGGCAGCTAGGCATAGGCAGAGCGTGTTTTGTTTATCTCTGCCTTTATGCCTCCTAAAGCTATTTAGATACAATCACTCGCCTGCGGTGCTGACGGCATTCTACTACGGCTGGCACGCGAACTGTGTGAATATAATTAGGTGTTTCGAAGCGTTGCCAATAATTGACCAGTGATTGTGTCTTTATGAGATAATGAATAGATAGCGGCTACTGGGATGTCAGTTTCGCCGTATTACTTCATATGGAGCTGCGGAAAATCAATATTAAAGTTTTTCAATATTATCACGCTTGTTTTGTTTATTTATCATTATTGGAGGGCGTTCTTATTGTTTACATTTTAATTACAATTAAAAATTCTATTGTTTATCGGGAGTCAATCAATCGGGCAGTTATTAGAAACTGATTTGAAGAAACTTAATCAATACTTAAAATAAGCTACTACTTTCTTATCTCTAATTCGCACGATCCATACCTGATCGCCTCATAATGTCAACGAAGATAAAACCACTAGAGTCCGGAAAGCGTCCGCGTAAGCCCCCGGTTGCACCGGCATGGATTACCGCCTTCCCCCGCGTCTCCGTTAGGATCAAGGGGCCTCTCCTACGGGACCCACAATCGGCCCGAATCACCCCGGAGATTACGTTGACTGACCAAACAGTATTTGACCGCGGTGTATTTTTAGACTACGGTCGTAGGGGTCAAGAGGAATGAAGTATTTTGTGAGGCTAAATTCGTTATATAAGGCGGTTTTATAAGTCTGTTAGTTAAATGTGTCCTAGCCGCGTCATCAGATACGGATGGAATTTTATTGGTGGATTTGTATTATTTATGGTCATCATAGCATATATGCTTAGTATACGAACTTCTTTAGTAGTTAAACTGTATATCCGACTGATATCACTTAAGGCCGTTTTAGACATTCTTTTTAATAAATAAAAATACTGCCGGACCTTTTGGGCCATCAGCAATTCGTATCCGTTTTAATATAAATACTGCATAAGTTCATTCTGTAATTAAGTTACATCATTCTTAAAGCAGGCTTTATTAATTTTTGATACAAATAAGTGTCAATTTCAAGTAATATCATTTGTTCCACATAACCATTACGAACTTAGGATCTCCGTAAATAATATTATTTGTAACAATTTGGCCGAGGTCGGGTCATAACTAAACCAACCACTACAACTTTTTGTATAGACCGATAAGGAATAACCCATAATTTGTATCTTTAACCCTTTTAATCCCAATAACTCCCTAATTAAGCGAAAAATTTTCTACTCATATCTTATTTTCAATAGGTTCAAAAATCGCAGAGCAATTCCTTCTAGCATATTACACTGTAACGGAGTTTTTGAACAGACCAATTATAATGTGTGAATGAGTGTAATGCTGTACAATGTATTGTGGATAATTTTTGAAATATTATAATACTATTAATATGACATATTATATTAAGATTCGACATTAATTTTATTAACCATTTGACATAACACTTGTAATTAGACATTAATTTTATAAACTCTTTTGACATATCAGTTCATTATACTTGTGATAGAATACAGTGCTAACATAAATATATTTTTTATATGTATTTAATATTGTTGGAAATCTAAAATGTAATGAGGTATAGAGCACATCATATAATTTTAATTTAATTTAAAATTTGTACGCCTCATATTGGCAAGACATAGTGTAACATTATTTCTCATGATGACCAATTGTAAACATTTTGTACCACCTGTGTCTTACAAATAAATGCATATTTATTATTATTATAACAAAAATATGTGACCGTTTTTAGTAAGTTCAAAACGCAACTAAATGCAAAATCACTTATTTCACCGTTTATAATACTTTCATAACGAGCTATTAGCTAGTTCAAAACGTAAGTAAAGTAAAATCACCTACTTTACAAACTTCAACATTATCAAGTCACCTAAAACGATGTAACTTTCTTTTTAACTACGTTTTCACTTTAATCAATGAATGACAAAATTACCTTAACAAATAGACATGTAAACAAAAAGTTTTAAACGATATCACATACATATAAATTTGTAGAAACAGCATGAGGCAGTAAATATTTGATCGATGACACGTTAACGCCTCATTATTGGTACGAATGTGGAAACCACACAATGGACCTAATTAGATCTATTGAAATATAATTCAAAGCTATTAACGTGTGAAGCGTAGGCCATTTGGGAATAGCATTACACCAATAATATATCCGCCACTAAACTTGTCGAGTCATTTATTTATCTACAAGTATAGAATTTAGAATTTATAGAATTTAGAATTTTGAAAACCCAACTGCTAAAACCAACCACTGAAATGGAAAAATAAACATACAAAGCACTGTATCAAAAAACGGTTTTCACATACTCATATTATTTTTAAAAAACCTATTCTGCGATACTATACTTGATGGAATTGGAAAAAAATACATTTTTTTAACTTAATGACGTTTAAATTCCGCCATTTTGAATTTTCATACTTTATAGAAGATTAACGACACCTCATATGTTAAAATCCGTCAATCCGTTAAGGCTGCTACAGGGAACATAGAAATCTACATACATACGCTTGACTGTCTGTTACCAGACAAAAAGGTGCGTAAAAGAGCATTGTAGCTAGTTACTTATTAAGCCTCATCCACAAATACAGAAATGCCTGAATTTTCTATTTTACTGAAATCAAAATTCTCTGCTATTCTGGTCTGTCCCAGAAATTATATTTCCTCTACAACTATGAAACTTCACAGTATGTACTCGCATATAATATGATTAATGAAAGCTAAGGTTTACGATTTATCGTGTTAAAGTTAGCTCTGAGTACCTCGACTGGTACGTGTTCCTTCCGCTAACGCCGGTATCAACTTGCGGCCCGCAAAAAGCCTTAATTTACAAATTATGCATAATGTTTCCTATAACACTTTGATGGGCACCTTTCGTTGTAAATCTACCCATGAACAACCTGTGCCGAATATTATCATAGACGTACGTATATCGCGGTAATATTGTTTTTTCACTACAAACCTTATTGGATTTTGTACGGGGTTTACTGAACAATTATTGTAACAATGTTTTATAACTTAACTGCTTCGAACGTGTGCAATGGTGATATTCGTAATAGGCACGCACCCGCCTCCTCGGTCGGCCGGTACCGCCGCAAATGCTACGTACCGCAATTTTTTAATTTGTAATATCTTGGCAGGTATACCAGGTAGCAAGTAGTAGATAAGTATATTCAAAGTTCCGAAAAATTAGTTGTATTCCATATTTAAGTCCATACACTAATTTTAAACATCAAAGTATAAGTAAAAAATTACTGTAGTCTTTACAATAAAAGGTCAATTCTAATATATTTCGAAATAAAATCCGGATTTGTATCTACGTCTCCAAACTTTTCGAAATAAAGAATTCCATAAAACTGCGTCAGAAAAGTTCAATGCAAGCCAGCTTACCTTATAATGGGGAATCCTGTTGAACGGAAAATATTCAACATTGGCTCAATTCCCGGTACAATGTTGTCTAGCGAAGATAAGGGCGCATAGGTGCTATTTCAAATTTTAGAAAGATTTCACTTCGCCATCCGGACAAATCGGATTTGCGTTCAATTTTCGTAGACTTTCGGAAGCTGAAAGTAGAACCAAACCAAATGCGGAGCAAGTAAATTCGTCGGTCCCGACCCGCCCGCGTAACTTAGAATTTGAAGAATTTAAATCTTCGCTGACTTGCAAAGGTTGGCCTAAATCACAGTCCGTTTGTGGCTGGTCTTATCGCACCCAATCATCGTTACTACAAATCCTACTTTTCACGAATCAGCAAAGTATGATCTTTATACATATATGGTACAAACAAGGCTTATAACTACCTAATCAATTTTATTTTTAAGCCTAATAACTGAGTCCTTCCTTATTGTACCCATATGAAATATGTTAAAAGTTTTATCGTTTCATGATTTAGACATTAAGTAAAAATCTACTATGAAAATTAACAGATAACTAATGATATGTTATAATTATGAAAGAAGTAAAGTTAAAAATGTATATCTTAGCCGTAAAAAAGATCTTAAAAAATTATACATAAAACAAAATGGAAACTTGCTTAATCTTGACACTATTCAAAAATGGGAAGGAAACTGATGCACAGGTGGATCACATGTGGCACAGAAAGGCAGCGAGCGAGGAGTCGAGGCAACACAAGGCAAGCCAGGCCCGGCCGCGTTCATTTGTTAACTTTATGACCAACATTTATTACGCCTCCCGACGTGGCACGACCGGTGCGCTCGTCCCGGTAAATATGCTTAATTAAAATTACCACACGCTACCCCAGAGGATTCGCATACGAACATGAAGATGCGAGATAAATTTGCCCGAAAGGTCGACCGAGAATTTTATCCGTGTTTGAACGAGTACCTTTATGCGGTGCGAATTAAGCGGGAGCTCTAGACAATTTATCAGCCAGTATTGTAACCACGTGTTGCACTTCCAAGTATACTTTTGTAGTATCTTTAACGGGTAATGATACTGCAACTGTCAGGAAGTTCCATTATCTGGGTTTTCATTTCGAAAAGTTGAATCCACGAAGCGAAACATTTCGCAGCGCTGCAAAGTTTTCTCGCACTACTATGTTAAAAACACTGTACATGAAATTTTAAACAAGCAAATTGGTTTACAGGAAGCCGAGTATGTATTAACAATTTTGCACGCTGTTCGTCGGTTGCTTTACTATATTACCTAAATAAGATTCCAGGTTAGCATCAAAATACTTTAGAGCGAGGTTTAATGTAACACTTTTTTTGCTTCTTATAAGGTTCGGTCTAGTAATTTAAGGAGGATAAAATTTACTTATGATGGATTGATGATATTCAATCATCATCACGATCTCGTCAAAAACTCGAACTCTACACAAAATCATGTATTATCTGATCACACCCCAAGTCACATGTACTCAGTGTTTATTTAATATGAAGATTACAAATTTTTGCAGATTTGGCCATTCACAAAACAATATAGGTACACGCTGCAACATAAAAATATACTCCTAAACATAAAAAAATCTACTAATTAATGAGTTACTAGGGCAAAATAAATAAAAATATAAAGATGTGAGCTTAGGGCAATTATATAAATAATCGATACATAAAAATATGAGATAGGTCGGCGAATTGAATTATAAAAAGAGTTTTGAGACTGGGAAAAGCTGGGATACTAAAATTAAAAAAAGTCCAAACAAACATAAACCAAAATGAAACGGGTAATATTATCTGACATTCGTTTCGCCCGCATAAATGACCGTGAGCACTGAATAGACAATTCCCCGAGGCAAGAGTATTCTTTGCGCCGAGTTCGGCATACAAAATGCACAAAAAGGGGACATGCAAACCCTTTGTTTTACATCGTAACGAACTTACACGTGACAGAGTTCTGATATTGCAGCTTTTTCTTAGGATATACTTGCATACCGTTTTCTTTTGGTTTTAAAGTACCGGTTATATAAGAGAGACCTAACGTCTCAGATGGCAACATCACCAACCATAAATACTTACAACTCCGACAGAGGAGCAAGGAAGTTGCCAACCCTAAACAAACAACCAAGGCAGAGAAAAAGGAAAAAAAGGGCAAAGGGAAAGGAAAAATTATAATTAACACACTCGACGGAACACAAACCAAACATGGTAATCACTTTTCTTTGTAGTCAGCGGTATCACGTGTTTACGTTATGTTTTTAAAGCCAGCCGGGGAGTTTCATGAAATGTATTAGTTATTTGCTAATGGCAAAATATTTGGATCAAAATAAAAAGTACATGACCTTGATGGTGGCAACTATCGCATACACCAATTGGATTCATGACTGAAAAAATTGTGTTTCGGAAAGCACGTTTAACCGTTTGAACCGGATCTTACCTTAGGAAGGTAGTCATTAACATCCATTAGTTCGCATTGGCCCCGTGATTTATACAAAATATTTGTTTTGCTTTTTTTTTCAAAATTAACTTGAAGAAAGAATATCGATAGTTTTAATTCTCATGAATAATTTAATAAGCCTAGTTTGGTATACTCCGCCTGCTTCATGCAATTTCAATCATTAAGATGCTTGGGTAGTCATTACACATTGCTCAGGCAGATACTGCTAGGGCTTTGTATTTTGGCTACTGACGTCTTTAAAAGCTTTGCAGGGCAAAACAAGTGCGGAAGTACTTACTCCTTAGTACTCACTCAGCCTTACCACCTTAGTTCGTAAGTGTTACTCATAGTATAGTAAGTAAAAAGTTACCACGAGTATAGGCTAAATCCACTATGTCCATCAGTCTCGAATCCCTCAAGACGTGAAAGCTGTCAGAACAAAAACACCTACCTTAATGTTCACCACCGTGCATATTTAAGTTACGATGACTTCAAATGGTTGTGATAACACTTCGCCACATTAATTTTATATGGTTCATTAACGTGGAACAAAGGTAAAAAAGGCTTGATGCGAAAGGTCAGCTTTCGATGACAGGCAATTAATTAAGAAAGCGTCAACATTCATTTGCAATATTACAAGGGCCAGGTGCAAAGACGAATGTGATTAACGAGCCCGACCCCTCTACATTATGAATAGGCCTTTGACATTTCCGAACGTATAAGACCACTTAGACGGGACGATATATTGGTTTTACCCATATGAAGAGGACTAAAGATAATAGCATACGTGAATATATTAGTGGAAAGGCAAGGAGACATGATTTGACATTCCCACGCTGTGTTGTATCGGTAAAGGCGGAATAGTGACTATTTCCTCATGGTAGATAATTCAATACTTGATATGGGCTAATTTCAAGTTGAGAGCTTATTTTGGCAACTTACGATAAAGAAATGGATAAGCGTTCGAGGAAAAAAGGACCGATATATGAGACCTATGTAGCAGGACCATAGGTAATAAAAAAAAAAGCGTTCGAGGGTCAGTAACTACTTTGGAGAGCTCTTGTTATTTTTTAATTTATTGCGACAACATTATTACAGGTGTAATAATATAAGTATGTATTTGCTTGGTGTCTTAATATAAGTATGTATTTGCTTGGTGTCTTAATATAAGTATGTATTTGCTTAATACCTCTGTTTATTCTTGTACTACTCTAAAAAGTAATAATGAGATTGCCATTATGAAATATTATAAAACAGTAAGTTATTCGTAAAATTATACGTCAGAAAAACTAAGAGAATATTCTATTTTTAATCAAATTAGAGGAGTCCACAGTTAGAAATAGATTACATACAAAATACTCGTATCTACTTGATGTATGTTTTACATTGTGCTTGCCGTAAACGGCGGCATATGTTATGAACAGTGCACCTAATTTTTCATAGGAACGGCTATCTGAAGACTTTTTGCCAACTATAAATATTACAGCGAAACACTTGGCTATCGTGAAAAAGCCCTCAATCTAGCGAAATACTGGCACAGGCTGTTTAAAAGAACTGTCTTCAATTGCTTAACGTCATCAAAATACTCGCATAGTAAATAGCCATGGTCTTCAACATCAACCCCAACCTAAAACACTCCATCGAATATATCTTAATTAATTAACACTCAAATATTTGATGAACACATGCTTATGAACAGCAATATCCAAATTATGGTTAACTAATGACTGACTGACATGACATGTAATAACAGAATAACGGACTATAATTAAAATCTGTGGTTGCATTCAGGTCAGTATCACAAAGGCTTTAGCTACGAGTAACTTCATGAGCACACGCCACAGATATGGACACCGAACTAGCGGCAAAGCCGCGGCCTGCTCGGATTTCACCTGTTGTCAGTGTGTCAAACTTACAGTGGATTTTAAATGAAACAACTATTTTAAGCTTCAATGGCAATATGAATCGATTCATTCATTAGGTAACTTTAGATGAAAAAATGGGGGCATTTGAAAATTGTAACTGAAAATACAAGACAACACTTACAATTGGAAATAAAGAATGCTAAAAATATTTGAATAATAATGAACATTTTGCCTTGCAGCTTTCGGGTAGGTAAGTGATATTTGAATTCGAGTCAAAACTCGAGTGACGCCCTAAATATGGGGCGGATAGAGTAATCAACGCACCGGGCATACTGTGCTTTATGATACAGCGGAAATGGCAGTTTCGCGTGTTTCGCTCATTCAATTTGCTACCGAATTCACACACTACTTGAACGGAATTTTCTGCGTATATTATTAACGGTTGTTTTCAATTACACGAAGTCAGAAATAAAATGACGTTTATAGAACCTAAATGAAACATACATAAATTTGCGATTTTATTTTTGAATAGAACATTATCAAGAGTCCATAACATCTCACTGCTGCGAACATACTATAGTATCAAGGCTCGGAACCGGATAAAAAAATATCGGTTAATACCGGTTTATATCAGTTTTACTCCAAACTACGAAAAGAACGCAACCGTTGCAAAAAAATTATAACAAAACGGGAGCGGGCACGCAAATACACGTTATAACCGCAAAAATAACGATTTCAGAAGCGAAACCGAAATTGAAAAGGTTTGGCGGCAAGTGTATAATAACGGTTTGGACATTTAACTGGTTTTCAAGCCTTGCATAGTATAGCCATGGGGAGTTAGGGCCTTACACGTGGGCCCAATGCGGATTGATGGGCGTTAACGTGTACTACCCTCAGACCGCAGACGGGACTGACGTCACTGACGGCTTAACATGCTCTACAAATCACGAAATCATCCTTTTCTCGGTCGATCAGGTAAAGAGTGTGATGGAATTCGCATCGAAACAAAACCAATTATCTACTCGTACGTATCAGGAAGGAAAGAAACTTAAGCAGAAATATTTAGTTAAATACTTC
Organism: Leucinodes orbonalis; assembly: GCA_019425675.1. Classification (NCBI taxonomy): domain Eukaryota; kingdom Metazoa; phylum Arthropoda; class Insecta; order Lepidoptera; family Crambidae; genus Leucinodes; species Leucinodes orbonalis. The sequence continues at coordinate 20,399 of PQWD01002801.1, read as the reverse complement.
GTTTTAGAACATGACAGATATATGACAAAGAAATAACACCCGTGTGTATGTTAACTATGTATATGAATAAATGAATTGTTATTATTATAAGCTTGGCATAGGCACAGTACTGCAGTCATAATGTACTAACCGTGATACGGATGCGGCTAACAGACTTCAATAGTCGCACAACATTCAATTTGCTTGATAGATATTGAAAAGAATATTTCAAATTTTCTACCTATTCATGCAGGCGAATTGAGGATTTATGTATTACATGTGACATATGTTATAGAGTAAACATTACGGGCAAAATTAAATACAGAAAGAAATTATACTCGTATGTGTTGTCACTTCTTATTTATTAAGCCACTTAATTAAAAATCTGATTTAGGTCTGTTCCAGTGTTTGTTAATCAATAAATGAATTAATTATATGTCCTATCGTAGAATTGTCGGTATACTGAATCTGCCAGGAATATTAATGTTGCATAATATTTCAACTTTGAATTCATATGATAAAAAAAGCTTTGCAGCAAGATGGCGGATTGGAAAAGGTTGTTCGCTTTTGTATCAAGTGCAGCTTAATGATTAATTATCTCGGATCGTAATAGATTCGTACTTGAGCTTTGTGTTTTTTCGCATTGTATTTTTGTAGATAGTTGCTACTTACTATCATGTGCATTGAGGCTTATTTTTGCTGACTTATGCATAAAAAAAGTTTGTGTAAAATAAAATACAAAGACTTACTACAAAATTCCGCACAGATCTAAGTTGAAACAATAACGAAACAAGAAAGCACCATAATAATTACTAAGATTTGATACTTATAAATATATATTAATTATTGCAGACATTTTAACAGCTTTTAAAATGGCGGGGTGGAAAAATCATGCTTCCATAAAACTCAGGTACGTCTAACCCTGTTTGTTTCGGCGGTTTGTTTGTTTTGCAAAGTTTTAATTGGGCAAACAATTTACAGTTAACGAACCACCAAAAGGGCTCGTGCCAAAACGACGCTAATAGATTTTTATTTTTCAACTTCCCATAAAACATTTTTAAGATTCTCCCTTTGCTTACCTTTGTTTGTTTAAAATTAAATACTTTTTTGTTGGGAACCGAAGTATTAAACAGCTCAGCGACAGTTATTCTGAACGTAAGTTAAAGAAGCTAGGAATTCAATATTGAATTTTATTCTCGCTTCGATTAAAAGTTTTATTTTAGTATGATTGGATATGACGATTCTTACAATATTTTTACAAATTTGTTAAGGACACGATTACAATGCCGTTCAATTCCATACCTTTTCTATCTACCTGAGATGCTGTGTCTGGTCGTGGGATTCGTCAGTCTCACCTATTGTTACCTCCATGCCACAGTGATGCTTTCGGTATGGTTTTGTTCCAAGCTCACAAGTAGTTAAATTACTGTATACTAATTTATATTTACTGGAGTCATATCACAACTTACCAATTGTATTTGAATTACTTACTTTTCCATGAAAAAGAAAGATAACATATATAAAATAAAAAATAAGCGGGTTGCTAACAAAATCTAATAACGATTAGTTTAGCTCCCACTTTAAAATACTCCCACTTTTAAATATGTCAACTTTCGCCGTGTATTCGAAATGGAATTTATTATAATAAGAAATCGTTTCCACACGCACTTGTTATATTGTATAGCTTAATATATATTTTTTTCAATAATAATATTTCACGTTTGGGCGCTACTTTATCTAAACGTTGCCAGTGACAAGGAGGTGTCTACGTGACTTGCAAACGAGTGCAATTATGCAAATGCGGTGAACGAACCACGCGGGGTGCCGTAAATAAAATGCGAATTTACGCTAATACCCGTTTAAAATGTATCATGAAATGACTAATAATCGCTTTAGTGTGTCACATATTATTTTAGTGGGTCTTTAATATCCATACTGATATTATAAATGTGAAAGTGTCTCTTTGTCCGTCATTCACGGCAAAATATCGTAATTTTTTGAGTGGAGATTGTTGAAGGGATAGAGAGTGACAGGTTTCTTTTTGTCAAATTATAATTTATAAGTTCGTGTTGAACTATTATGGTATTTTTTATAGTAAAAAGCTAAAAAAAACAGCAGAAAAATATTGTATCATTTTTTCGGAATACGACTCCCAAGCCTTAGAAGAGATCGAAATTTATATAGAACTTTTTGCAGTTTTCAAGGTTGGAACTAAAATAAATGGAAAACATAATATACGAGTATCATCAGTCCACGTGGGCCAAGTACAGATTTGCTGACTTCACGCAATTTCAATTTCTTCGCAGGCATGCGCAGGTTTCCTCACTATTTTGTCCATCACCCTAAGAGTGCCGGATAAACGTACATATAATTTCTAAATTTCGTAACACATTGGTACGTGGCGGGATTTGAACCTGTACCCTTCAGATCGGAAGGCAACAGTCCACAATATTGAGCCACCGACACTCGCTTCCTCAGAACACCTTGTAGAAAAATGTTATTGAAAAATAAGATAAAAGCTGCGGTCTAGAACTTTTATAAGATAAGATAAGCGTCGTAGCGTAGTTGAGGACTGCTTTGATTCCCAAAAATGTATAAAACATATGTACACTTAAATCCACTGGGATTTCTTTCAATTAAGACAAAAAATATAAAAAATGCTAGGTCTGAGACTATTTTATTTCCAATAAATTATTAATAAAAGTAATTTGCAAAGTCAAGTCAAATTAAAATAGTTTGCGAAAATAGTGTCAGGTTAAAATTGTTTGTTAACTTAAGTTTAAACCAACTGGTTATGTTGATTAAAATTTACCAATCAGTATACATGCGCGCTTGTATACTCTTTCTAAACTTATTTCTTCTTGTTCTGACGGAAAGTTCGTTTAAATTTTAATACAAGTGATTGTCTCTTTGCTGCGCTGCCCTTTTATACCCAACTCTTGAAGTTACTTTTTAGTTGCGACGTAAATGTCACAGATTAGTTATTCTGCGTCTATTGAATGAAGATTCCTATAGGGTTTGCCACTACTGTCGCATTGATAATACTTGTTTTAATATTTTATTATTCATCATAGTATTCTGCTTTGATGGAACAACTAAATTATTCCCCTTGACAGCATCTCACGGCTAAGCAGGCGTGTTTGAGGCAAGCCTTAGTGTACAAGGGGCGGTATCGCGGTGTTTCAGTGTTGAATAACAACGCAGTAGCTCGCAATCAACAGCCCAGTTGTGGACAGTTGTGGTACGGTAACGTTTTAACCAAAATGGCTACCGGTATAGAATCTAAATAAGATGCATCTAGAATAGCATGATGTTTGAATTCATAGAGATTTTATTCATTTGTTTATAACTTAACGTACACTGAGTAACTAAGTAGTGGCTATTTTTATTTCAGACTAGGATATTCATATAAATTCCTTTTTAAATTAGCCAGTAAATTACTATTGTATGATTTCTATTCACATATAAAGTCTCCAAGGACAAGGACAGCAATATCGAATAATACGCTGTAGTATTAATCGATTACAAGGATCGCAGCTTAAAAGTTTGACTCAAGCCGGAAACCTGAAGATTAATCTCCAAGCTTCAAACCAAAAAAAATCAAAAGTAACTAACCCACTGGTCGTCACTTGGATTAAACGTAAAATATTATTTCGGTCCTTCTGTACTTCAGAAGGCACGTTACAGCGTGCCTCCTGAATACTTTGTGGGAAGGAATGTGCCCTGCATAGGAACGTGAGAGTATTGTTGATTGTAGAAACGATTTAACAACAAATAAATAACAAATATGCACTGACCATCTAGTCCCAAACTAAGAATTTAGCCTTTAATATGGATACTAAACAACGCATAAACATACACAAACAAAAATACATTATTCATGTTTTACTTATGTTTCTTTAAACTTAAATAAATTATCTGTTTCATACAGACACTCAAAATAAAACCCAAAGTTATACAAAACACAATTACGTTTAGGAATGTAATTGCAGAGGACTGCAATCAGCGGCGTACCATCCTAGATGTGGGCTTCCGACTAACTAATAATAAACTTACACGCTCCACCCAAAAGTTTGGATGATGTTTCTACTTAGTTATGACTTCCCAGCTGTTAGTTAAGTATACGCACCTGAAACTTATGCATAGTTAGCAGAGGCGAGCCCATAAACCTTAACATATGTGTTTTCATTAAGCACGGGCTCTTTCTCATTTCAACTTCGCAGCGAGTTAGCCTGTATCTCGGTTAGAAATGTTATGTTTAAAAGTACAATTGCTGCATTCAAATGTATGCAACAACTTTGTGTGCCGACGATTCCGTTTGTTTACCGAGTTGATTGTTGAAATTTAAAATTATAATGCTTTATTTTTCATTGTGAAATCGTTTAACAAGTTTTCAGTAATGGATCGTAAACATCGAGCCCATGAAGTGTAGTCTTTATTCATTTAATAAAGACTACACTTCATGGGCTCGATTTTATAATAAAATATTATTTTTTTTATTTTAGATATTTTGATGAAGAGTGCTTATAGATTCTTATATGCAAATTTTTATATTTTGTTAGTAATTTACTACAGTAAGCTATCAACTTCAAAAATAGTTATTACTGCACTAACGATGACCTATTTGTCCGATAAAAAACATGGTTTGAGCTAGGCTAGGCTCTGAATATGACTTTGTCCCATTCGGTGTCGAGACCCTTGGTCCATGGGGCCCTAGCGCTATTAGGCTTTTTAAAGAAATTTCCAAACGATTAGTCGACATCACTGGAGACCGTAGATCTGGCAGCTACCTTGGTCCAAGAATTAGTTGAGCGATTGAAAGGGGTAACGCTGTCAGTATATTTGGAACTTTACTTAAGTGGAGTTCTTTTAATTATTTTATTTAGTTATTATATTAATTACACCCTAAACACTTAAAAAAAATATTTAAAACTAAAAAATATAATTAAAAGAAGTGCCTTTCGGCAAAGTTCCGAAAATACTGGCAATATATTATTTAGTTATAATATTTTATTTAAGGTTTTTAGTTTTATAGTGTTTTTATATTGTAAGTTTAATTAGATGAGAACTTATTGTGATAATTTGTTGATCAAATAAATACTGTTTGCTAACTGCGCCAATTCTATTTAAACTATAAATCATAATTGTTTAAAAATAGGCTGCTGCGTCTGCTGTTGGGTTTCCTTGGGTATTTCTTTCTTAATATGCCCAAAACGACAGAATCGATTTATTTTCGATATTAAAATTCATTTTTACTTTACTTTGGTAACGTGCATGTTTTGTATAAGTGGTTATTGTTAGGCTAAATTGAATACGTAGATGGGTTTTAAATTTGAATTTTTATAAAAAATATTGCAATAAATAAGCGACTGTCAAATAAGTTTTCTGTTAATGTTGTTCAGTGTTTTAATACGCAAGACCAAGTAGTCACTTTTTATTAACAAATAGCTACGAGTATTAAGTTTTGCTTTAATTTATAAGTAAGCGTTATTATAAGTATCAAAAGATAAGTTTTGATAAATATGTACCAATACACATGCGAAATTTAGAGCTTTTAAAACTGTTTTCGATTTCCACTCGGATGATGAGCGAAACCGCTATCCAATCAGGTTAAGAGGTGGCGAACGGCTCAACCGTTGCCGCTGCTTCGTTGCAAGCAATATTCATTATTTAAAAAGCAACTTGTGTTTCGTACAGTATCAGAAGATAAAACAAATTTCAAGCATTTATTAAAATTTTCAACAATACGTAAATTAATGAGGATAGATCATAAATGGGATATAATTTGACTAGGTCATATCCTAGCTAGATATAACACACGCAAAAGAAATGCAGTATGAATACGATGTGATGTGTAAGTTCCTTGCTGGCCAGAGTTATATTCCTACAGCAATTCCGTAGCCTGATACTTCATTTACATCAATCACAAAGTTGATTTATTAGATTTAAGTTTAAAAACAACAAAAAATTAAACCTCGTTAATATTTTTGTAAGATTATTCGTTGCATTCGTTGTAGGAAGCAATAAGCACATGAGACTTAATTTCTCATGCATATTAGCCAATATCTTAAATTTGTTCTATAATAGAACAACTCGGCAAATATTTACGCGCAAAAACTAGTAGGCCATAACGAATACCATCAATATCTCTACACAAGTCAACGAGTTCATTTTTAGGAGGCATGGTTCGTTTGCTACTCCGTAGCCCGTAGCTGGCGTAGCCGGGATGACGTCACGGCGTGACGTAACAGCCGCACCCCCGCCCTGCCCGATGCGTGCGTCACTCACCCCTTACCTGTCTCTCTCGCACGCAAATCATTCGCTAAAAACAGCTCCTATTACCTGTAACAGACAAAGGCTTATTTTTGTTTCTAAAAATAGAAACAAGAAATGCGAAACTACGACTGCAGCTATCGGAAGGAACGTTGTTTCCTTTTGTTTCTACACGCTATAGAGATGTCCATCTAATTTGAGATGGTGACGTATCAAGTATTTTACTTGCTTGCAAACGTAATGCTTGGAGAAATGTCAAGGTCTTTGTACGTGTACATAAGACGCGTATGATACTAAAAAAGTTTGATCTAGTAATATATTATAATCAGTTTTGCTATTACTTTATATGAGTTTGTTGAAGGGTTATCCTTTTTAATGTTACACATAGCTTTCGAACAACTTTTTTTTTTTTATGTCATAAGTGAGCGGGATGGTCAGCACGTTCACCTGGTGGTAAGCGGTACGCCTGACCATGACAAAGCAGTGTTGAAGGAATGAATAACAGTAATTAGTCTATTTTTCTGTCAACACTAACCTCTCAGTATGATTGACAACATCTTAGCAGAATAATGATATAGCATTCATTATAGCGGACTAAAGGGCAAAACATTACCTAAAGGAAGCCGTTTCTTTGTAGTATAAGTGAACTCCTTTTTTAACGATTTAGCCCAAAAAGAGCAATCTAGCTTTTTTTCACTAACTTGAAAATATTACTAAATTATGAAATTTTCGACATGCTAACAAATACTTTTTGCTATTTAATCGGTCATGATGACCTTTTTTAGACGCTCTAAGGAATTGGCTTCATGACATGATTATTTCAGCATTTTTAGATTAGAAAATCTTTTTATGGTCAATCTAGGCCTTTTTTACTTCTCAAAAAGGCCCTTTTCTTAAACTGAGGTAGCAACACTAGTAATAGGTCCTCATGACTGTTTTCTCGGGAGATATGAGTAAGATTGAGGTTCCCATGTACATAACTTTATAAACGGTATCCCTCAGGTGATATGGCAGAAAAAACCGCTGCGTGTTTAAAATGTATAATAATTTACATAGTTCTGAATCTAACTCGCATCGGTAACCCGGACACAATCCTCTGTTAATATATATTAACTTTAAAATCTTAAAATAAATTAATAAAAACCACAGCATACATGCATTTTTGCTGCTTTGCTATAGGGAAATATTTTTTTGTAGTGCCAGCACTCGAAACACAAAATAAAATTGCCCACCATTCCAGCTGAAAATAAAATTGCCCGCCATTTCAAATGAAATGTAGTGAAATACCTTCATTTAAAAATACGCTTGGCTGCAAACAATTGCAACAGATAATTGTCTCCCTGAGGGATATGTATACTCATATACTTCATATACATATATATACGTTTAATCGCTTTGACACTATTACCTACGTTTATTCGTTTGTTCAATTTTAAATTTTGTATTGTTTGAACAACGAGCAGTTTATTTTAAATTAACAGGAACGTATTAACCAACAACCGGATATCCGTTTATACAGATTATTTGTTTTATGAAATTAAAATTTCAATAAAGTGTTTTTAATATTACATCGACAAAAGTTTTCTTACATCTGTAGTTAGGTATTACAACTCAAGGACGGATCATCAACAAATACTAAGTTAGCATGATTTTTACCGAGTACTCCGCGCGGAATAAACTCAAAACTAGGAAAAACATCAGTAGTCTAGCGGTCGTTTATTTCCATAAGCCAATGTCCGTTACCTTGTAAAAGCCTAACTTGCTAGTGAGTATCACCACCGCTGCAGATTCATTTGTAATATCAGAGGACATAGAAATGCATTGCCGGCAATGCAATTTGTGAAAATCTGAATAGTTTAAAAGCAAGTTAAATCATGTAACTTTATAATGCAAACGAAACAATCTAAAAATATCTAAAACAAATAAATACCATGTCATGAATTGGTATCATACCGAGAATATTTAAGGGAGCGAAATCATTTTACAGGGATTTATGGAAAAAAAAACTTTTAAATTGTTCAGCTAAAAATCAAAAGTCCTTGGATTTTATTTGTAACATTATCTCGAAAAGGAAGCAGTTTAATGAAATTATGCTACTTAAAACTATTTACTTACATTAAGTACTGTTAAAAATGGCGTAAAATGATCAGAGACTTAGCTTCGGATATCGTTTAGGAGATATTAAGTATGTATTAGATAGCATGAACCGTTTACGGATATCTCCCTGTACCCGTACTGAGCAGAAAATAAAACTGTTAAAATGCTCGTAGTTGATTCGGATTTGGTGCAGTTGATCAGTGGTAATGGTCGTACTTTGTGCATTATTTGATCATGATACAGCGAGTTCAAATTGGAGTTACAGGTCGAAAAGCTGCTAAGAAAAACTTTCAAGTAAGCAGTGATCTAAACTAGAGGTATCCTCGGCCGCATTTTTACTTACCATCAGGTAAGATGGCTCTCAAATGCCTAAATACAAATACAAAAAGCTTCCTTCCGTACGGCATACAATCTTTCAGTAATATATAAAAACCTTTTTTTATAGATTGCTTCAATCGACACGTCGATGAATTTTGAAAACCAGTTAGCAAGATCTAAATAAAATATGGCGCAATAGTCGATAGTTAGCAATTTATATTTGAACAACGCCAATCGTTAATCTAGTTTCAGCGTGTTGGTGAGCACCCTTAATCCTGTCAACGTGGCTAGATAATCTGACTACAATACGTAATTTACGTTTTGTATCGGTAACTGTTGACCTTCGCATCGATTTGTTGATTGATACATACTACCATGTTCAAATAAAAAATAACATTAATGGTACTATTACAAAAATTATATAAATCTAGTATAAGAAGTGTTGGAACCCCAACCATGAAAATGACCTGGTTAACGTAGGGGTAGCAGATTGATCTCTACTGCTAAAATATGAATCATATAGTAGTCATAAGAGGTTCCAGCCAAGCACTGCATAATATAAATAATATTGTCTAAGAAATTATGTTAGATCTCTTGGTAATTATGAAATTCCGAGAAGTGTACAAGGAGCAGAGTAACCAAAAGTTAATACAATTCAGTATTTAGAAATAATCTATCTCTGCTCTTCTAGCTGATTTCGAGCATAAAAATCAAAACGAACAATTACTTTGCTTCCATAAGATAACAAAGATATTCCTAAGAAAATAGTAGCCAAGTGAAAGTAAATCGATCTCTTAATGCATTTTGTGACAAGTTTCATTTGCGCTCCAGCTAATTTAAGATGCCGTATTATAATGAAAATACCCCAAATAAGCATTCTTGGCCAAAATAAATTAGTAAAGAAGTGATTCTTTAAAAATTTCCCATTGGCTATTAATGTCATCTACTCGACTTTACGTTCCAACGAACAATACACGATATTTTGTTGTACGACTGGAAGTTAGCCCCTAGGGAGAGGGCGCGCCCGTAGACTTCAATCATGGTACGGAAATGGAACGTAATTTCCATTATACTCACCTGAAATGGAACGTTTCACTAACGCTATACACAGCTACTTATTATGTGGTTTCCTAGCAAATATCTCTGTTTCGCCAACATAATGCAGTGTCACGTTTGCTATTAAAGAGCTCCATGGAACAATGTAACTATTCCGAGCAGAAGATGGCAGCTGCAAAAGTTTGCGGAGTGTAGGAATGTGAATAATAATGCTCACGTTGTTTCGCTACAGAACAAAGGGCCATCTAACAGAGGCGATCGTTTGCTTGCATCGATTCGCCCTCAGAGGTATACATTTCAGGTGCACAGTGTAATCCAGCTTTGAGAAGAGAACGTTTCTCAACGTTTTTCGCCACTCCCTCGCGGCTTACGTTATGTTGTTTACTTCATAATAGAGAGTTGTAATGCAACCTTGTTGTAGCTGAATGAACTTAGTAAAATAACAACTACTATAAATCTTCTTTTTATGATGCTCGGACACGCATACTTTGACACTGTTTTCAAATCGGAGCTCAGGTTTGTGTTTTCCTTTTCCGAATTACCGGTTCACTGAATTTTTTATTCACATGTTACCCTAAATATTCCCCTAGTTACCCATAATTATAATTGGTGGTGATTTTTTGTACGGATTTTGATAAAAAAATATTGTAACAATTTTTTATATGTAATCATATATAAATTTTAAAAAAATATGTATTTAGAATAATTAATGTGTATGTTTGAATTGATATTTTAACAATAATTAACAAAAATGGGCATTTCCACAAGGTGGTACCTATAGGAAAGTAAAGTAAAAATACATATTTATACTATATTAATATGATAGATATGCTTTCAGTGTATAATTTGAATAAGTTTTCTACAGTGCCAAATAGATTGTCTCAGTATGAAAGTTTTGGGTTTATTACCCCTTAAAACACAGCGAACGGATAAATCCAAAGGATTTTTTCCCTTATGTCCTGGTGAAAAGGTATTTAAAATATTTTTAAACGTTATTCTTGTTTGCTATCGAATGCATTCATTAACGGAGGCATGAGTAATTAGCAATTAGCGGCTGCACCCGCGCTTCGGCTAATCGCAGACCTCGCAATAATGCAAAGCCCGCGTGACACAATAATCTAAACGCCAATGTTTGTATTCCTAATGAGAATGTACTACAATACAATGGCATTACAATGGATTTTAATAAATAGTCAATCTACCAACCAAATATATTCAAAGGGTAAATGCATACATTGGTACGAGTACATCTTGATAACCTTTTACAATACACACGTTAAGTATAGGAAAATCATAAAGTGACGATCTGACATGTGGAACACTTCGGTCATATGACCGTATAGCATGTTTCAGCGTACCGTTCACGTTCTAACATAAAAAATATAAATTGTTTATGCTAGTTTCAAATAGTATTTTGCCGAAAGTTGCGAAGCTTAATTTTAGTATCCAACTCATATCAAACATGTGGCAATTATCACCTACTAAAATAATTTCCACAAAGTGCCCAAATCAAACGATTGAAGACTGATTTAAACAAATAAGTCTTCTGTTTCAGATGTATAATTAAAGCGGATTGGCATGAGTGAGAGAGCACGTGAGGTGTTCGTTTAACTCTGTTAAACATGTTTATGATGAAGCACAGATTTCCTCTTACAGTGCCAAGATGTAATAAGCCAAACAAATACATACATGTGATTATATCTTTGTAATCTATACGTTTTAAATATACCATGGATAATATTAAATCTAAGGAACAATCAGTAGTTGATATTTGAACACTAATTACGGAGCTGGCTAACTTTTAAGTTACTTAAGTCATTGGAACGAACTAATATTGGGGTTAGTATCATAGGTAAAATAGTATCACAGAAATAATGATATTTTTAAACTACTAAAATTATCGACATAGCTCGCCGGATCACTAGTTGAGTCACTAATTTCGCGTCTTTGGTCATCCTCCAGCCTGGTGGAATGGCAGTTTTCCAGATGCGGAGGAAGGATGAGGAAAGCAGAGGAACATAATATCTGGCGTAACATAGAGGAGACCCATTGGAAGTGAAGGTAAGAGGAATGATTCAAATTTCAATAATAAGTTTATTACATACATCTAGCGATGGACTTTATTACCGAAAAAATCTTAAATTTTTAAAGCTCAAGAGCTCCTAGCCGCTACGTCATTGAGCTCTCTTATTGAATTACTTCATATGATTAATATAGAAGTAATTCAATAAGAGAGCTTAATTGATTGATTAACATAGAATTTGTTGTAGATATGAAATGCACACTACAAACAGTCAACGCAAAACCCATAAATTAATTTGGCTAGCGGGCCCTTAATATGGACTAAGGAATCATAAAACTACGACAAAACTCCACTAAGTATAACGTGTATTCAATAAAAAGTAAGTACATACTACAGCTACTACACATGTAATCGGCAGAGCGGCTTTCACATGTATCATATTGACAGAAGAGGCAACATTATTGGACGCATACATTGCCGCTGGTAGGTCAATAAACATTCGCCGATTCACACGCGCGCCGCATTGTATTAAAAACATCAGAGGCTAGGCGCGGATTCGTCTCGCGCCCGTATTGTTCCGCATCGCACCCATTTCCTTCGCAGGGTTGTCTCTGCAATGATTATGCTACAAAAGTATACCATGATGGTATACTTTAAGATTAAATTTATCAAATCAAGAAACCAGCTAATAACGTTCTACTGCAGGACTTTGACCTTCGTTCATAGCATTAGATAGTTTGGATTGTAGTCTAATGAATCGAAGACATCCTTAATACGGAAAGGTGGATGATTAAAACTGGTCTACTGCTGGATACTACTGGTCTGGACTGAAATAGATTATGCACAAACGCCTCAGATATAAATATATATATTATTATTACATTCGCAGGTCCTTGACATTAAGAGAGAGCCGTCTTCACTGGTGGGCATGTAATACGAGGCTAATATTGGCTGCAGAAGTAAGAGCAAGGGATAGAAGCTACTGCCGAATCACCTAGAATAGAAAGTATGAAGAGGGCCGACTCCGAATCTAGTTTTTTTATTTCATAAAGTGAAAAGGATGGATAAACTGACCATCAGTTTATTCACCTGGTGACCAGTGCTATGCCTGACCATGACAGATGCAGCGTAGGTGAAAATTAGTAACAGTACTTATTATTTACCGTCAACACTGCCCTGCCCATCATCCGCGACAACAGACGTTAGGTATCTTATTACAGGTAATTTTAAAAGCTTCATTGCCCTCATCCGGAAACACAGAAGTGCAAAACACTTCTATTTCAAGGGACGATATCTGGCATTGCGGTGCCTACCTAGACCACGAGTACTGAGTCTACCACAGATAATAATAGTATATTCTATTTACACTAGAACAATTTATTTTTAAAAATAATATGGCCTTTATATCCAGGAGTATATCTACCTGGCCAAACCATCCAACTTGGCGGCATAACTTCGAGAGGGAGGCTAGTAGGAGGATTCAGTTGGCTGGGCGGCATTCGGTAAGCTACGTCATGCCTAACGTCAACTATTCCGCAATGCTTAAAGACGAAAGTCTTTGAGCAATGCGTCTACCCGTACTAACATACGCAGCTGAGACATGGACACTGACTGCGGGATTGGTTCACAAGCTCAAAGTCATCAACGCGCAATGGAGCGAGCTATGCTTGAGTCTCTTTAGGGATAAGATTAGAAATGATTTAATTCGTAAGAGAACTAAAGTTACCGACGTAGCCCGCCGGATCAGCAAGTTGAGTGGCAGTGGCTGGTCACGTATGTCGCAGAACCGATGCCGTTGGAGAGACGAGTTCTGGAGTGGAGACGCGTCTGGCAGCGTAGCGTAGGACCCTCCGGCCCGATGGACCGACGACTTGCGAAAGGTCGCTGTGGAAGCTGGATGAGAAAGGCGGAGGACCGGGATGTCTGGCGCAAAATGGGGGAGACTATGTCCAGCAGTGGACTGCAATAGATTGAAGAGACATGGCTTTTTACAGAAGACTGGACTTACTGTCATGAACTGCATTTTTTAAAACTACTGACATAATAACGTCATTTTAAGCAGAAGAAAAAATTTGGTCATTAGGTATCTTTGATTAAATTGAAAGAATGCCTTGTTAAAATTTTTGTTTGAAAACCCTAGCCCGGATCTCCGAGGACTGCTTCTATCCAGATTGACCCGTAATTCCGGGCACGTCCCCGATCGACAAAAGGATCTCTCAGCGCGTTCCTATCGTATTCTCTTCATATTTAATTTCAGGAATTCGTTTAACGTTACGGGTATCGTCAATTGTTTTCTTAATCTTTGTACAATTAGCCTCAGAATGTTAAAGATATGAAATAAAATTATTAAAAGTTTGTGGTCAAATTATTCCGAGGTCACACTGTTCTCTTTCTATATATATTTTGCATTAATTACTTACCTATAAAGATTGCATTCGTTAGCAAATCGTTGAAAATACCATTATATGAACAGCAGATTACAAATACATAATAAAACTCATTGATACAACTTTGACACAAGTTGCATAAATTCTTAGATAAACAATAGACTAAATTAAATACTTCATCGGCAAAGTTTAAGCGATTCCCTAGGATATTGTTTCGGGGGGCTTATGTTTAGCAGTTAAAGTTATATTCATGGAAATGTCATTTTACTAATCAAATAAAACAAAAATATACGTGCGGTAATATGCCACGATAATCTGGATTCACAACGGACGAATGCCCGTGAAGTATCTTGGTATCTTTGCAATTCTAGGTATTTTTGTTTTCACCTACATTGAAAAATACAAGTTCCATAACTAAAAACCTTGTACAAACTCTCCTACCGACATTTTGAATAACAGAGAACGCTTGAAATATGCTTAGCTCGTAGTCCCAGTAACAAACTTGCCAGGTGTTTCCATATTTTTATTACATGTTGCGGTAAAAAGTTAAAAACATCGCAAAAACGTGTAGCATCTTAGAGAAGCACATTACCCTCCTTGTCCGGCCATGAGCCAGGGATACCCGTGGGAATTCGCCAACTACAGTTTGCGAACACAAAACGAACCCAAGAGCCTGTTGACAGAATAAGCCGTGCAAGGAAACAATTACGTAGCCCTCCCACCTGTAGGTGTTGCCAACATGGCATTTATCTTACGACATAATAAATAGGCAACTTTTATACGAATAATTCTAATGTACTGTACATATGTCATTTTATCATTTAACCTAATTATTATAAAACTGTCAAATGTAGAGTTGCATGTTTTTCTACAGCTACCTTAAACAAGTCCCTATTCTGCGCCAGATATCACGGTCCTCCGATTCTCTCATACAGCTTCCAACAGCGACCTATCGCAAGTATCTATAGAACTGGAGGGCATCCTTAGCTATGCTTCATAAGACACCCCATTCCACAACTCCTCTACTTCAATGGCGTAACCAGCGGACTGCCACTTCATCTTTCAGACAAAACAAACACACACACAGCATGGTCACTTAGTTTTCTCACGAATAATATCGTTTCTGCTACTACCCTCTCTTAATCCTCCTCTACTTTATCCAACGATCCATAAACATGGTGTTTTTCCCCTTCATATTTAACTATACGTTCACTGTGGAAATTGGTTACTCAGTCAAGAGCATGTACTAGTAGTTTCAATAATTTTGTTGTAGTTTAATACTAATTGAAAAATGAAATTAGTACTATTTAACCGGTTTATATTGTTATCAAGTATTACAATAATCTTTTTCCGATTTCGGATATTTTGCCTACAGTTGTTTTTACAGATGATTAATATCCTACCAAAAACATTAAATGTAAAATGTTGCCCAGACAACCACATAAGGTTTACGCTGCAAAAACGACATCAGAGCTCATGTAGAGCCAAGCTTCTGAATCTACAAGACCTAACTCTACCGGCCCTGCAACATATTCTTAATATGTATCAGTAAATATGTACGGCATCGCTATTTTGCTACCGTCGTGGAGATGCGAATCATCATCATCAGCTCATTAAACGTCCACACCGAGGGCACGAGCCTACCCGTATAGGGTGTTTATAGGCATTAGTCGTCCACGCGGGCCCTTTACTTTCTAGTACTTATGCTTTATTGTAAAATTAACACATTAAAGTACAAATGGCGACCTTATTTTACACTTGTATCTTTGTCGTGCAATATGTATGTTCGTAATTGTATACTCAGGGAAGTACATGGAATGCCTTACCTACCAGATAACACATAATCAAAAATGACTACATTATTAAAGTGAAACCATAAGTTTTTGAAAAAAAAAGTAGTTTCCAAGCATGATTCATTCAACAAAAACAAAAAACAGAAGTCCCCTGATACAATTACGAGAAATAACAATACATAATACAGAAGGATAATTTGACATGTTAATTTATTTCTCGTTTTACAACCATATAAGAATATATTCGTTAAATCCCTCTTACTTTGTATTCAACTGTACTTAGTAATTACAAGTATGAACACTAAAACTGTGATTAAAATAATTAGCCTTGGAAAAGGCCAATGCGAATGTCGCGTCTGTTGGATTATGGCCAACACAATAATATAAGTACTATCTCAGCCCTAGAGCGATCTCATTTAGAATAAGGAAATGAATAGCGATGACAATTTCAATTGACAATATTCGTGACTAAATTTGGATAATTTTGATAACTATCACATTAGTCATCATTGCAATAATCTTTGAACAATTTACTTCCTACAATATAATTACATCCTTTTGAGCCCCAAAACGTATTCATAAGAGATATTTAACTAGAGCGTACGTAGCTTGTGGCCCGATTGACCGATAACTTGCATAATATTGTTGGTGCGTGCTGGATGAGAACAGCGGAAGGCCTGGATATCTGGTCCAGAATTAGGGAAGCATATTACTCGTATGTCGAAAAAAAATTTTACAAACTTACATAATAGCGTTTAAAATTAGCCATTTTTAATTTTTATATTGTTATGGAGAGCGTCGGTGGCTCAGTGGTGTGGACTGTCGCCTTCCTACCGGGAGGGCTGAGGTTCAAATCCCGACACGTACCAATGTATTTTCGAATTTTCGAAAAATATATGTACGTTATCCGACGCTCTTACGGTGAAGGAAAACATCGTGAGGAAACCTTCATGCACGCCTGCGAAGAGATTCGAAGGTTGTGTGTGAAGTCGTCCAATCCGCACTGGGCCCGCGTGGACGACTAAGGCCTAATCACCCTATACGGGTAGGCTCGTGCCCCTCGGTGGGGACGTTTAATGAGCTGATGATGATGATGACGCTCTATGAAGACAAATGTAACGACATGTCATATGTTAAAATACGCTAATCCGTTTAGGCTGCAGAACGGAACATAGAAATCTACATACATTGAAAAACATAACCCTCTTTCGGCTGTCTGGTAAAAGAATTAATTAAATATTCCTAACTTAATCGCGTCACTACAACCAAATTAAAAATCTTATAAGAATACCTATTGATATGGTTTCAAACTTTTAATGCGTTTATTTTTATTTATGTTAATACTGAAGCTAATAAGATGGTCAAACGTACAATAAATTTGGTCGTTTAAATGTAACTCCGATTTAGCGTTTTTCAAACTTGACTACAGGAAAGCACATTAGGTATACAATGTTGTTAGATTATATTGGTTGTATCAAACATTTAGCCAAGAAAACAGCTGTCTGCATCAAACAGCCCTCCAAAATAACAGTTTTACAACTTATCTCCTAAATCATGTGTCTTTATTGTTGCCAATACTCATTACGTCCGCATTGGTATGCGCTTTATTAGCTTCTTTATCTTTTAATAAACTATAACAACATTTTAACGATTTCATTTCTGTTTTCACGTTTTTAACTGCGCGTATATTTTTCTTTGTAACGTGCTTTTTGATAGCTGACTTTTGTTTATTATTAAAAACGTCTTATAAATTTACCAACTTTGGTTCTTTAAAATATATATTAAATATACACATACCTTTATATCATAACTGAAGAATCTTGAAGCGGCGTTGTCAAAATACACCTCCCACCAAACATTTAACAGTTCACGTTAAAGTCAGAGAAATAATCCACACACAACTATCACAAACGAGCGTTATAATACGATACTCTAACACTGATAAATTGATGATACTTAAAATACAGCGAACCTGGCGAGGCACTTTAAATATGGAGAATTTTTCTAACCAACGATGTTCGAAGCACTGACTTACGCACTACTAAATGAGTATGTCCAAACTATTTTCGATTAAAGATTTAATTTTAGATTAAAGTTCTAATGTCGCTATTGAGTAAGCGACTTACGTGGCCCGCGCTCGAGACCTGAAACAAATGAATTACGTGATATTAAAATCAATCATCCTTCATGAAACCTTGAAGTCGGCAGATCAAGGACACATATTTTATACAACAATCACACATTCTACTTTATATAAAAGCATCGTTTAGCGATACAGTTTCCGTTTTTGCTATTCCATTTCTCATCTGTTGTTTGGAGTCATTCCGATTGTTTACGAGCCCACTCTGTGGAAATACGGCCATGACTAAGGGATACTCAGTAGAAATATATCTTAACTATGCAATCACATCGTTCCACCGGTCTGCATTATCATCTATATCACAATAGGGCTCGTTACGTAAGAGCAAACATCTCAAAGAATTTTTGCAAAAATTTCCCCATCAATCTTCACCGTGCAAAAAGCCGCAGGACTAGACACTTGATTTATCTATTTGAATATTAGCTTGGGAAGTAGGTCGTATTCGAATATTTCGCGGGTAGCGGGGATCGTGGCCAAGAATTCTCATATTATTATAGTAAGCATCAGATAAAATTTATTGCCAGTGATTTTATTCGCTTTTAGTGGACAATGGCGTAAGATACTAGGTTGATTCTAAATTTTTGTCCAAGTGACAGAAACGATAAAAATTTATCAAATTAGCGCGCAAAACAAACTTGATTTTATACGGCACTTAAAAGTTTTTGTTTGTAAATTATTTTCCTAGAAGCTGTATGACACTACTTCTACTCCGGTAATCTTAGACTATTCAACATTTACTAGTTCCCAATTAACATAATATACATACTGTGGAATAGGATTAGGATGGATTACTTAGTAGGTGAAATCAATATCTGTGTTAATGGTAATTGTAAATTTGTAATGGTAAGGTACCGTTACATTAGAGAATTTCAGATCTGAAACTATTCCACACTATTAAAAAATAAATACAACTCTACCTTAATATTGAAAAACAAGATTAAAAGACACAGCTTGCTGATAATCCTTATTTAGGTAAGCTTTAGAACTTTAAAATTCTAAAGCTCACCTATATTCTAAATGAATGATATCAATATATTGGGAATCTGCAATCCTAGCGCAGACCGACCATCTCTACGATACCAAGTCAGTAAAATTAATCAATGTTAATAAAAATCGTAATGTATTATTTAACCAAGGTATAGTCAGATGTATTGAATCAGTCCTTATACATTTAATTGTTCATGAAATGTGTACTGCTACAAATTAATAACTATGTAATTCCGTCAGCTTTGCATACTCAACCAATGTAATTTCAATTTAATGTCAGTCGTCACGTGATATTTTGTGGCGTACTTTAACGCTCAGTGCGTATCATTTATTGTTGGAGAAATATCAACCTGAATAATGCATTTATTTTTACTAAGCTAAATGTAGTTCCCGTTTTACAATTCGTAAACCCATTTATATTATTGTGTAGTTAAAAATCTAGTCGTTAATAACGTTCATACGAGTGATACGAATATGACAATTACAATGTGAGATTGAATTTTTAACAAAATCAATTTTTGAAATAGCAGTAGATGACGTTATTATGTCTAATAAAATTATTTAACAACGTCTTTCAGCAAGCACCGTAATTTTTAATTCTTTAAATAAGTGTGGGGATAACTAATATTCTCGAAAAGTTGCAACGTAAACTAAAATAGGAACGTATACATGAAACATATTTAGCGTTGTCTTAGTTCCCTCAAAGTCATTATTTAACTAAAATATATACTCCGGACGACAAAACAGACCATTAAGGAATTCTCATGATAGAACTAAGAATAGTTATTTCACTACAAAATGTATGCCATTTTTTCTTTATGTTTGTGTCGTATGATGGCTGTGTGAATGCACACTGCCATAATACGAGTTTCTCCTCGTTAATAGGGAAGCAATTAGGGAAGAACAACTGACTCGGGTGCGAAATCGGAGGTTCTTTACGTGCCTAATGTGCTTTCATATTCAGTTCGCTGTCGTTATAACGTCAAACTAAGGAAGGTAAATATGAACTACTCATGTTTTTTAAGTTCCACAATTTAAAAAATATTTCTTAATAATTTTTGCTATCCCGAGCAACTCGTACCATTTGCACCACGTACTGATAAGGTAAGACAGTTATGTGTGCTTTGTTTTTGCCAAGTGCCAGCATTAAAAAGTGTTAATTTACACATAAATACACATGTATGTATACCGCACACGCGGTGATTTTAAAAATAAAGCTGCTCAAATTACTATTTACGATACCCTCGTGTGTGACAATGACAACAATAGCAAACACTGGTACAGCAAATCATTTAGCATTTATCTTACGACAGAATATTGCAATTAATACGTAGAAACAACTGACA